>CALYDF020009112.1:0-11054 GCA_944474145.2 Dicrocoelium dendriticum
TTTACCGTAGTGATCCGAGTTTGTGTGTCGTACGATGATCATCATCAGCTCGCCTACTGTGAACATGTCTCGTATGAAGGGCAAATGCGAATCATGTGCTAAGGTAGTAAAATATGTTCTGGTGTGTACCATGTGTTTGAAATCCCATCACATTACCTGCCTTGTGAACGGGTCGACAAAAACAACCACCGCAGAGGCGTTTTGGTTCTGTCAAGGATGCAATTCTATCCCATTTGTCAGCTGTCTAGCTGTGCTACTGAAGAGATGTGAAAGACTAACAGAAGTGCTCGAGCAACTGGTGAGCGTCAGAGTTATACCCAGGGGGAAACGGACCTGCACTTGTGAGTGAAAATAACACCCCGAATTCCCTAATCAGGCCGAAAAAGCGAGCCAGCCGTCCCAAGCTAAGCCCAACGGCTCAGCCTCCAGCAGTATCAACTCCATTCTCTCTCCCTCCTATAAGTAAAAACATTGCCTGCAGAGCGCTTGCCGCAACTTCTGTACTGTGTGCCGCACCTAGTAGTCTGTTCGCTACACACGAGACCCTAAGCTGCAGTCAACCAGCAATGGTGTACAACCCGGCGACGTACGCATCCGTTGCCGCCAAGCAAACACCGGAAAGAGCACCGGTAACCTTTGTGCTCGGAGTAGAGAAAACAAAGTGTCACAGCACGGATGTCACCCATCAGTGCCGTTCACAAATTCACCAAAAACACAGGATACTATGCCTTTAAATCCAAAATCGGTAGCCACCAAGCGCAAGCATGGTGTCCTAAACCTTGTGTGCACAAATGTCCCCGAATCCAAATCCAATACAATTAAGGGTAAGTTGACGAACGACCGAAATCACTGGGATTCCATCTGTACGTCGGTCGGTGTCCATGCTAATCCCACTACATTACAAAGAACCTCGCGTCACTCAAACGCATTGCACTACGGCGAACCACAGTTACTTCGGGTAACACTAAACTCGGCGGACGAGGCGGAGGCCGTTCTGCTGTCTGCGAATCGTCTCCGCAACGACTCAAGTGCAGTGCGCACACTACCTGAAATCCCGTGATAAAACGTTCAGTGGATCCCGCTAACAAAGAGAGGTACAGAAAAAGTCAAGATAAGAAAACAGTGATTGCTCACGGTGTTCCTGAGCTTACTCATTCCTCTTCCGACGATGCTCAGATGCACGACCGCGAGCAATGGCACTACATCCGGGAGGCTCTTTCTCTCAAAATTGTCGTGGTTACTTGGTTTACAAGGATCCCCATATCACCAAACTATAAGGGGTGGGGTCCCAGGCTGGGAAAACTTGCGTTACAGTCAGAAATAACGTCACAAACCCTACTAAAGATCTGGACTAAATTCCGTTGCAGATTGCCAACAGAAACTCGTCTGAAAGCAGCGGAAACACCAGCACCTTCTGATGACAATTTAGTAGAGACACAACTCTTAATCAAAACACCAACTGCAGGACCCGAAGCGGGGACGGTTTCAACAATTGCCATAATAGCCGCAGGCACACAGCGGAGCAGGAGCAAACAGCGGGATCCGGGGTAGCTGACACTTGACTACATACCAAATGCGTCTCGAGAGTCTGCAACCCACCCAAAAAATGATTAGTCGCCGACTCTTTATTGGTCGGGGTAAACTCCCTTGCTTGTTCCATCCAATCTAACACATTTTTGGTCTCCGAGAAACTCTCACGCATGTACACATGTGCCCAAGGTCTACTCAGGGAGCGATTGGAAAAAGTGCCGCGCTGGACAGCCGATGACGTGGAGAAGGAGTATGAAGAAGGCGACCTCAAGTTTGGCAGCAGTCGGACCAGTCCGCCTCCCAGGTTGGGGACCACGAGATGCTGAATTGCAGTGGTTGGAAACACTAGACGTCATGGCCCGCAACAGACATCAGTGGCGGCAATGTTGTTCCGCAATTTCACCATCCCTTTGATACACATACAAACTCACAAAACAAAAAAATGGCGTGTGTAAAACCACAAAAAAAATCGTTCCCCACATTTTCTTTAAATCGCATTAGTGTTCCCATCTTCTTCACCTTTTTCGTCTGCCGTGGTTCTGATAGCACAATGTCTGTTAACAGACTGTGAATAAATATAAATATATATAATATAAGGTCTACTCAGCAAATTAGCTGATTTAAGACTTCGACACCCGCCAACAGCTTGGGACCTCATTGCTGTCAACAGAACGTGGTTGCGCTGTGAGAACGGATGCCGAAATCGTGATAACGGGCATGTCCGCTTTCCGGAAGGATCGAACCAGCAAAAGCGGTGGAGTAGCCCTCTACTTTCGTAATAACATGCAATGCGAACCAATAAATGATTCGGAAACCGGCGTACCAAACGTCATTTGGTGTAATTTCCGGCTGAGAGGGAACGATCTTGGCCTATTGGTTGTTGTTCACCTCCCACCATCGTCTACTCGTGAAATGGACTGCAACGTGATTGTTGCGTTGAGACAACTGATAAACAGGAAGTAAAGTCACATTCTAGTCACCGGTGACTTCAGCTTACACGCTTTAGAATCACAGGCCACACTAGGCGAGCAATTTAAAGCAGATTTGCAAGATCTGGTTTCAGACTTCCCGCTTTATGGCCACGTCAATACGCCCACCAGGTTCAGTGGAACTAACAGGCCATCCATATTCGACCGAATATTCACCAATGAAGAACTGATTGTCGAGAGATTGATAACCGATATCCATTTGGGCCGCAATGGTCAGGCGACGCTAGTGTTTTATTACATGTGCTACGCGGATTATCCTAAAGTGCATGCCGAGGAGTATCATGTCGTAACCAACTCTGACGACCTGTCCGACCTCATTGATGCAACAAGCTGGTCTGTCTTATCCGAATTAACCCCTGAGGTTGGCTGCGGAGAATTCTTCAACATATTTATCAAGTTCGTGGCAAGGACATCTGAAATCAAACTCTGCCGGCCTAAAATGCTGAGGTCTTTCGTAAGGAGCAGGACACCTAAATGCATGGCATTAAGGGACTTAGCATGGCACACACACATAACCTCCCCGAATGACCATACCTGGGATGTCTACACAATTCAAAGAAATCACTGTGTCAAACTCGTTCGGGAGGATAAACTGAAGAATCAACAAGGTCTAGTGGAAAAGTTTTGTTCTAATCCCAAACCGCTATACAGACACGTAAACAATTTCCGCTGTGTTAAGCGCGGTATTCCTGCTCTGCACACATTATGCGCGTTAGCCCAAACCGCACAAGAGGCGGCCACCATTCTTGGACAACAATTTGGCCGTACCTACCAAAGCGTGCAACCACCATACATCTTGCCCAAGCAGATAACGCCGCCATCAGGGCTAAATCACATATCGTTCACCTCCGCAGCTGTACTGAAGAGGCTGATGTCACTGCGCGAGTTAAGCTCCCCAGGTGCGGACGGAATTCGCCTGAAGGCTTTGAAAGTTGCTGCCATGAGTTTAGCAGGAGCAGTAGCAATATTTTTTCAACGATGACTGCATCAGATGCAGGTCCCCACGATGTGATTGCATGAAATCATCACCTCAATCTACAAAAGTGGCAGTCGTGCTGAACCAGCAAATTAGCGCTCGAGAACACTACTTCTTGTGTTCTCCAATGTTATGCAGTCCATTGTAACTGGGGCTTTGAAGGGGAACCTAGAGAACAGCAAACTTCTCGTTCCGGAGCAACACGGATTTTGCTAAAATCGCTCCTGTATCACCAATCTGTTGACTGCTCGAGAAACCTGAACGGAATCTGTGGACGCTGGTGTTGGTGTCGACGTGGTCTACTTGGAATTCTCAAAGGCGTTCGACCTTCCAGACCATCGCATTCTCCTCGACAAACTTCAGAAACATGGAATGGGCGATCCTGTTCTGGGCAGGATAGGAGACTTTCTCGTGCAACGCCATCTGAATGTGAGGGTTCGAAGCAACATGTCGGAATCCATGGAAGTTCAGTGCGGCATACCTCAAGGCTCTGTACTTGGACCCCGCCTGTTCCTGGTTTTCATAAATGATCTCGAGAGCGTGCCATCTTCTAACTGCTTGTTATTTGCTGATGATCTAAAGGTATGGCGGACTTAGGCTGCAGTGGAGAACAACACAGCGCTACATGAGGACCTGGAAAAGGCGTACACATGGTCCATCGAGAAGGTGATGCAAATCAAAGTCACCAAGTGCAAAGTTCTCAGCATACGGCGCAGGAGTATGCAAAAGTACCGCCTTGGACCAAAATTCTACAGCGCGCTTCTCACGAGTGCGATTTTGGCGTGATAGTTCAAGATGGTCTCGGTTGTTTGAGACAGAATGAAAAGGCCGCTAAGAAAGCAAACTAGTACCTCGGCCTTCTTCACAGAGCTTTGAGAAGTTTGACCCTTCAGTATTTCCAAACATGCTTAGTGCGTACGTGAGGCTGCACGCGGAATACGCTATCTAAGCGTGGCAGCCCTGGCTCAAGCACCATCTCACCGCGCTCGATACTGCACCACGTAGGGCAAGGAAGAGCGTCAGAGTTTTGACCAGCCTCCCCTACCCACTCAGGCCGAAGACTCCCAAAATATACAGTGGACGTTATCAGTGTCTAAAGCGCGATCAAATAATGGTGTACCAGACCCCGAAAAAACCAAAACCACCCATGCCATTCCCTTCTAATACTCAGTCAAAACACCCCTCTAAGAGGTCACCAGTTTAAGCTGGTCACGCAGTACAGCCCATTGGAATGTCAGCGAAACTATTTCTCCCTTCGAGTATCACCGCCTTGGAACGTCCATCCTATCGTTTTTCAAAAAACGCCTTGACGAAACTGTCGCATTTACACTATGTGCTATAGCCCATGACCACCAGATGCTGGCACTAATGTAAAACAGACAGTGGATAGTGCCATAACCATACTTGAGAATGAGTCACTCCAAACCCCTTGAACAAACTTTGATGAACGCTACCACTATAGAAAATGGATTTCTGTATTCTGGCGACCGAAGATAGTCACACACGAGTAAAAATTGTCCTTGTTACTTTTTATATTTTCCTCGCGTAGTACGTGATCAATTACCACTACCTTTATTGCTTTATGTGCGTACATTCTCATTTCAAACTCCCTTTATAGGGCAGTGCAGTTAAATCTGTAATCGCCCGAACTGACGACTCCATTATCCCTTGACCTTTTCTCAATCTAAACACCCTACGTGACACTTCAAGCACCTGCTTTTTTACCCGTTATAAATCAATGTTCATTGCTCATCAGAAGCAGCAGTACGTCAACCAGTTGAACTGATGCTTAGCTACCATATAAACACAACGACCTACAGAATGTAGCAAAAGACGAGCGAGAGAAGAGGGACGTACCCGAAACACTTAGTGCCTAAGCAAACATGTAGGGTCAAAGCGCCGATTTAACATTGACTACTTTTAACAGGTAATGGAATCCCATTGTTTTGGGTCGGCCAGCAGCTGCTTTTTTGGAGTTTGCCCTGCAGTGAGGAACACTAGGGCACATGATTATCAGGGACTTGTTGAATCTTCTAGCAATCAATATGAGAGTGCATGAGTAGTATATCGGTACGCAGTAACGACGTTTCCCTGCAGCGCAACCGCTACCAGCCGTACATGGACTAAGATTAATGCGATATTCGCTCGGTCCCCAAAGTAGGCTCGAAGTCCCGAACTCAGAAGTACAAGGCTGGATTGTGATTCTTATGACACGGAGCGGCAATTCTCTCTCATTGCCGCACTCCAGGACGCGTTTCGTCCTGGTTTGGACTCATGGTGTAGAGAGGAAATGTGGTTTCCTTATCATGCGAAGTGAATGACTCATGCGTAGATTTTCCGGCGCTACGTGTGACCACGTCAAGAGGTACCATAGAATATGCCCCAGTTGCTTTGGTAGCTGCGACTGGCTGGCAACTAGCTACGATTTTTAAGGGCAGAGAGTATGTCCAGATTTGCACAGCTTGCGCCCAAGGTTTATTTTTAGTCCATATCGGTTGAAGGAGGATGAAAGTCACCGGAATAGGTGGAGCTTGACTGTTTACCTGGTTTTTGAATCCAATCATCCCTGTACTTAGTTTACGATTTTAAAATTATCCCCGGTGCGACCACTACGTTTAACTGTGGACACTTAGGCCCACAGCCCAGCTTCAGTTGGCTCAACATAGCAGAGTCATTAATGCTGCTTCTTCTACCATCGCCACAAGGTTAGCACACTTCAGTGCCATAATATCTACCTATCTAACAAACTGGACAGTTATGCAACCAGTGCAGAACCCAAGGAAGCTTAATTGCTTTTACAGCGCTTTCACTCGGTTGTTCGTCATGAGATGGCATCAGGAGTGATAATGTTTGTTGCAAATGGAGCACAAACTACCAGTTCGGACAACTTTCTCGCAGTCGCAAGTGTTGTCCAGCTGTGTCTCACTGAACTCCTTTCAACGCTGGAATGCATTTGGTACCATGTTCGTAATTCAGTTGCTGATTCAGTTTAGACGTGGAAAGCAAACCAAGCGGTCGTCTACGCGCACGCGTTGAGGTGACTGGTCCCTTGAATTTGGTATACGAGCCGAAACGAAAATTGACGTACGCTTATCAAACAAAATGGACAGTCAGGCGATGCGCTGATTTCAGACCTCTGGCGAGTCTCATGAACAACTCTTGCTCGGTGCCTGCACTTTTGGATGTTAGATGAACAGCACTAAATAAGTTCACAGCAAGCTGCTGTACCGTAAGATTTATCTAGTA
The DNA here is from genome assembly GCA_944474145.2 of Dicrocoelium dendriticum. Taxonomy (NCBI): domain Eukaryota; kingdom Metazoa; phylum Platyhelminthes; class Trematoda; order Plagiorchiida; family Dicrocoeliidae; genus Dicrocoelium; species Dicrocoelium dendriticum. Next base: position 6,742 of record CALYDF020009112.1, read on the forward strand.
CACACAGTGTCGCATGGGCATGAGTCTAGATTGTTCGTGTAGGTAAAAAATTCCAGTAGTCAAGTGAAACATGGAGAAGTTGCTTGCGTGACCAAGTGACCGAAAAGAAGAAAATGCTGAGGACTTAAGAATAATCAGGCAATTCCTACCAAACTTGTATATTTGATAAATGCAAGTAGTACGAGTGTAAGATTTACGTTGATTACCAAAAGGGTGGGAAACAAGTAAAGGAAAACCGAGAGCGCCAAAGTTTGGCGACCAGTGAGGCATTTCTTGGTTTGGTGTATGCTTTCTTTCTACTCAAGAAGGTAAAGCCTTTGTGTGGTGTGACCACTGATCTGCCTATCCGATCCGTCCAGGTAAACTGGGTAGTGCCCTTGGAAAGGCTTTTCCAGTTCCAGGAGACAGACTAGTGGTTACATGTTAAGATTTTTCATTCTTAGAATAATCTGTGTAAATCATTAATGTAAAACAAATATGAATCGCTAGAGTATTTCAAAGATGATAGAATACGCACTGCAGAAGTGTCCCTATATGGAAAGAAAGATCGTATCGATAATTCCAAAGGTGTTGCTTTATTTAACTGGCACATCTCCATTGGTGTGGTAGTGGTTATTAACAGTTTTTTATGTTTTTCTCATTACACTCGTTCTCGACATTCTTAGTGCCTTCTTTTTATATTCTCTAATTTTGTATATTTGTCAAAGTTGCGCTAGTCTCATTTTAGTCATTTTGTGCTGTTGTTTATTCATGCATTTAATGTATTCTAGCTTGCTTGCTGGTAGGAAATAATGAGTGAAATTGTTATTGTGCTAGACAGAAAAGCCGAAGGAAGCGCAACACACAGTATGTACATGGCTTGGATTTAGCTGTGAGTCTTTTGTATGAGGTTATGTGCTCCTTAATGAACTGCAGTCTATCGTTCCTTATTATCTTACAACCTCACGGCCTAATCCAGTTCCCCTTTGCCTATTTAACGCCAGACCCCGGTGATTGAGGTCAACTGTTTATATAAAATGGTGTACGGTTGCTTCTGTTTCCAATAAACTTTCACTGGTCTAGCCTTGTGGACCATTTGGTTATCACGACATCCAAGTAGGACAGTAGATAGAAACGTCAGCTTATTTTCTAGAAAACATTAAAAGCAGTTTTGTCCATCATGTGTATTTGGGATGATGCTGTCAGGCCCAAGCAAAAAAAGTATTGCTGGACCCCACTGCCTAACAAATACACCGGAATGTCTGCACTGTCGAATCACCGGAGCTAACTATTGGTATTACGTAATGAAACACCCAAACACGTTGTTCCTTGGCATAGTGATTGACTACTTGGATCATGGCGTACACACAGTAATTTACAGCTTGGTTCAACAAGTATAGCATGAAACACTAAAGGAAGTATACTCTGCCATTTCCACCTCCTGGTTAGTGGACCTATTAATATTTACATGCACAAAACACAGTATCATTAGAAGACCAATTCGTCTGGGTTACGGTATGTCTACATTACAAACCATATGGATTCGATGAAACAAATTTGGGACTAAGGCACGTTTGTGCTATATTAACAGGAAGCCTTTCAAATGCAAGTGCTAACCCGTATACGTTAGTTTCTCGTAGACCGACCTTACAGTCAAACCATGTAGTCACCTTGCGAATGTCACGTCTAGGTAACGGTAACCATCGTCACTCGCAGGTTGCATGACACAGCGAGGTTGTAAAGCACATTTAGACTAACATGGCTGCATTTGCTATGTGTGCATCCAAGACCATGAATAAAAATCCACAAGTAACTTGATGGGTTATCTAGGAAACCATGGTAAGTGATTTGTTTTTCGCGACACACTCGCTTTTCTACCTATTAGTCCGTGTTGAAAACAGCATCTGTTTTGTATTTCGTGATGTCAGACAACATGGGTTCCAGCTTGAGTAGACGTTTGGGCATGTTGGTGATAAGTAGTCAAGAATCGTTAGCAGACGTTTATATGGTTAATTCGGTGCTCTTCAGCTCATACAGCCCTTCATAACGCTGTGCAGTGAGGTACGTTTTCCATTGTATTGAAATGTTGGAAAGCTCAATTAGTTTATATTCGAACCGAATATGTTTAGTAGGAAAGTTGCAGTTAGAAGTTCGATTTGACTGTAGATATCCCCAAAAATAACGTCAATGGAAGCACTCTGGATCTGACGACGGATCTACTGCTAATATCGCAAAGCAAGTAGTTTACACGCGATTGTGCTCACAAATGTTGAAATTAAAACTGCCTCAGAGCACATCTTCATGACTAAAACCAGACGTCTAGCTACCTATATCCGGTGGTTGGTCCCGAAATATCACAATCAGCTTTTGGTTATATTAATTGAACTTCTCTGTTGTGACCTATCTTATTTACTAAACTTGGACAACGGTTCTAAACCCAGTACGAGACTTCAATATGCACATTTCTGACTAACCACTGGTACACCTAACGATTCTCTGGTGGGTTCTCGGAAATGCTTACATTAGACGTGGGAGAATATCATCTGGCCGTCGTTATGAAGGTGACGCCTTAAGATAGTTAACCTTCTGTATCTCATCTGAGCTGGCCTAGTGAGATTTCACCAGTGTACGTTGAACTAAGCAAGCATACTGCAGCTTAAGGATATTACTCGTGAATCTCTTTGCAAACCATCCTCGATATTGTTGTTCCTTTGACACGTGTGCACTGTCCATGAGGTTCACTCAAATCAGATTTAGTTGATTCATTTTGCCACTTGTTCAGTGATTATTACCCTTTATGTTCCGAAGGGCACGTACAATGTGGACAGTGGAGTTAGTAATGCGACTACACAGCGGTTCACTGACGTACTCCACTGTGTCAACCATCCACAGTGCACTATCCTGAGGGCAAACTAGTGCACACTTTTCGTTTCATCCAGATCTACATTCCCAGTCGTAGCGATTAGAACCTAGTATGCAGTCCTCAATGGCAGAAGCAAATGAAATCCGAAAAGTAAACTAGCGCATTGTATATCTACCATATCGACCATAAAATTGCAAGATTTAACATCCTTGAATATCAACATACAGGAGAATGCAATTTGTGTAACTTCTAATCTGCACTCCTCCTGTGTCTAGTCATACTGTTTTTCAAAAATAAATCACTTGTTGCTTGTTCACATGTCAAGCATATTATTTATATCAATTTGTAAATTATCAACTAACATTCCATAACACACATTTGACGCCGTATAAACCAGCTAGGTACTATTGACAAGCTAGACGACAAACTACATTCTACAACAGTGTTTCAGCATGTTATATTTTCCGGATGTTTCTCTGTGGCATGCGATAGCTGCGTTTACTACGCTAAACAATAAAAATGAATATGTACCCAACAACGCTATTACTACCACATCAAATTCAGAACGTAATCCCTTCTGTAGTCAGTAATCCCACAAACCTTACCTGTCCTCTGGAAACTTTACATTCCCCGGTATGTTGCCAGTGTTGTTTATTCCATGTTGAAAGGTTCGAACCTGTGGATACTCTGCGGCTCCATAATAGGCCAATCGCATTTCGGTTTCATATGCGGTTTTCGCATCACGCACATATTCTTTCCTGTGTTAATAAAGGACAAAAAATTACCTTAATAAAACAGATGACTGTTGGACACTAGATGTGGCTTGTGCAAACAAGATATGCTTATCAGAATATGGCACACTAATAATTGAAGATGGAGCCGTGCCATCACATTCGATGCAAATCAAGTGCACGAATGATTAGATAGACAACAGGTTTCAAAATGCAGCGCACTCCATCGACCTAATGGAACGTAACTTAAATTAAATGTATTAGAATGAATCAAGGTAGCCAGAATCTGAATAAAGAATTCTTTTCGATAGTTCTCATCAGACTCAAACATTACATGATGACAACAAAGTGTTAAATTTACCGAATTGGGCTGCGTATTGTTCAGAATGTTTAATTCCAACAGGGACAACTCAATAAACCACGAGGTCATTGACGGTGACAAATAATGTACAGGGGAAATCACAGCAGAACTTGTGCATTTTCCTTCCGAAGGCGACTGTGCGGCTGTTGCCCTGTTGAAAAGACTTATTTCGCAGCACGCCTACGCATAGTGTTTTATACCAAGCCTTCATTCGCAGAACCTTTGAAAGACAGGCTGCCTCCGGTGGCTCGATCAATGCTTATCTTCACTTGTGCTCCTGTGATGCACGATACGTGGGTTGTACTACGGGGCGCCTATCTCATAGGATTCGCGAACACATCCCGAGGTGGTTTTACAAAGGCCAAACGAGGTTTAGTAA
>CALYDF020009113.1:0-11045 GCA_944474145.2 Dicrocoelium dendriticum
TTTTTACGAAGTACCCATTATCGTTTTGTCCGCCAAATAGGATCACAATCACTAAAATGGCAAGTTAGCACGAGGTGTATTTTCCTTCGTAGTCAAGTCAAAAAGCCAGGGAAGCCACCAGAACTGCTACAGTTAAATAACATATCAAAAGGTTCTTAGAAAAATGAAATGGGCCCAAGCTAATTGTTGCAGAGCTATTGAGCAGCGGCATTGCAGTCCATGAAATGCCATCGGAAGGGCGCCAGTTAAATCGAGTATTCCAAAGTACGTACAGAAATGAAAAGCACAAAACCCAATGGTTTCAGTGGCAGTAAGAAGAAGTAAAGCTGTCTCTGGCAAAGTAAGTTAACTGCGACAGAGGATGCTGGCGTCTAAGAGGATCTACCTGGTTATTTGCTTCTGGGTGAGTGAATTATGATACTGTGTTTACGTAGCGAGCTTAACACAATTGATTACACCCCGTAAAGGTTGTAGCTCTCTAGGTTAGAGATATGGAACTTCTTTTGAGAAAGACACATGAATTTTTAGCAGGATAAATTGCTTTTTCTTCAGCAAAAGGGACCAAATATACAAGCTGGCTGGCAATTAAATTTGGCTCGGCCAGTTTCAGAGGATGAACCAGCATATGTCGGTGGTTGTAGGTGTGAATCTCTTGGAAAAAGGGGCAACGCACCTGAGGAAGCAAAGACAGATTGACAGACATGACTGCGCCAAAAGCGTTAGCAAAAGCAGATGACATGCGCGGGTGACTCATCATCATCATTATCATCATCAACAGCAGTGCATCAGCCATTTGAACTGATGCTTTGCTGCCATACAACCATGAGGACCTATAAAATAAAGAATAAGAAGAGGGTGGGAAGAGGGACTTACCTGAAAACCTTAATGCCCTAAGCAAACATTCAGGGTCAAGGCACTACACCTGGTGTTAACAACATACCGTCACAAACAGCTAGCTATCGTGCAAACATAACGCGGCATCGGCGAGACAGCTTCCTCGCGGCTTTCACTGCCACGCGTCATAATCAGCCATTACCCCGCCGATAACTCAGCACCAAACACACTTTAAATAGGCAATCCAATTAGGAGACGGCAGCAGACGCACCACAGGTGTCCGTTGCGAGCCATATCCTGTAAAGTCTCGAGCCAAGCACAAGGCGAATAACGTGGACTCCAGCCCGGAAGGCGAGACGGACCAACGACACCTAGTTTGGTCGTCAGTGACTTCATTTGCCGCTGCCAAGTCAACTTCTGTCCACCTCGAGCCTTGCGCCACCCTACACCTGGCAGACTAAACAAGGCCCTCCTAGGTAAGCGGTGACCAGGCATACGTAGCACGTGCCAGAGCCAACGCAACTTATTCAATGCTATTTGTGGTACTCTCCTACGCACATCATCGTTGCGGACACGCTGGTGCCATCCGACTCCAGCAATGCTGCGTAGACAACGATGCGTAAAGACTTGAAGACGCCTCAGATCTGCAGACCGAAGGGGCCGTCTCACTACCATAGAGCAGAACGGCCCTCACTGTGGCCTTGTATACATGGCATTTCAGACGAAGGTAACTCCTTTTTGTCGCCAATGATGCCGCAAGTTTAAGAAAGCAACTCCGGCCTTTGCACTGCGTGAGCTGACGTCAGTTTCTATGCGCCCATCATTGTTGATGCAGCTGCCAAGATAAGCGAAATGATCAACCACCTCGAGTTCCTCGTTAGCAAGCGTCAAGGGTTCATCAAGTGGCTGGTGGTCCTGCAGCAACACTTTGCACTTTGAAGGTGCGAAGTGCATACCAAATAATGGGACCACTCTGGACAAGCTATTCAGGGTTGATGGTGCCGCCGCAACCTCGTCAGAAAGCAAGGCGATATCGTCTGCATAATCTAGATCGACTAACCTTTCACCAGGCTGCGCTTCTACGCCTACATAGTGAGAGTCCGCAAGGGAACACGCCATGATAGAATCCACAACCAAATTGAACAAAACTGAGGAAATCGGACAACCCTGACGAACGCCACTTGTGGTCGGAAAGCTCTTCTAGAGGACACCGTAGACCCTGACGCGGCCTGTAGTGTTCGAGTACAGAGCACGAAGGATGTTCACATATTTCGTGGGTACACCTTTCCGTGCAAGTATTCTGAAAAGAATCGATCGATCGACTGAATCGAAGGCACTCTTGAAATCGAAGAACACAGCTATTGTCGGTCTGCGGTATGCGTGGCGCCGCTCTAGCACCTGCCGCAAAGTGAATATATGGTCTATAGAGCCACGTCCTGGGCGGAAACCGGCCTGCTCTTCCCTAATCCGAGATTCCCGTTCCGCAGTGAGGCGACGAACGATAATCGAGGCCAGTAATTTTGTCACAACTGGCGATAGGCTAATAGCTCTGTGGTTAGAACAGTCTGTGCGACTGCCCTTCTTGTATATAGTCACTATAATCGATTCGATCCAATTAGCCGGGACACTGTCTTCCTTCCAGTTACATTCGAATAAGGAGGTCAGTGCTTTGCAGTGGACCTCACCTCCATCCTTAAATAGTGAAGGTGGGAGGGAATCCAGACCAGCGGCACGAAAACGATTAAGGGCTGTGATCGAGTTTCGGACCTCGGCCTCCGACGGAGGCTCTAAACTAACCGGCCGTGGCTCGTCCTGTATCACTTGAGTTGGAAGAGGTCCGGGAGCAGGGGCCAGCTGAACTGATCTTGAGAGTGTTCCGCCCAACGAGCCATACGGCGCTCCTTATTGTGAATCAGCGCACCCGCGCTGTCTCTTACGGTCTCACTGACGCCTGGTTTCCTGGGACCAGTGGTGCGGATTAGCTGGAAGAGCTTGCGGTAATTGCCTACTGCTCCTGCCTCCTCCATTTCTTGAGCAAAATTAGTACACCAGGCTTCCTTGTCAGCACGTAGGCTCCGCTTTAGTTCACGCCTAATGGCCGCCCGGTTACGTTGTTTTCAGAGCCAGCCGGGAGGTGACTTCTAGATTCCAACAGGTTCACCGACCTCTCGGATATCCAGTGACTGGTGCTGTGACGATTGACGTTGCCACAAGCCGATGCTCCTACGTCGTGCATGGCGGCCGAGATCCTATTCCACTGAAGCTCAGTGTCAATAAGACAAGAGAGCGAAAGTTCGCTACGCAGCGTTTCTTCATAGGCTTGCCTGACCGAGGGCTGGGCCAATTTCTCCGTTGCCAATCGTAGGGGACGCTTGGTGCGCCTCCCGGTAAAGTTCATGGAGAAACGACAGCGTACTAAGACATGCTCAGAGCCGACACAGGTACCCTAGTATGAGCGGAAATCCAGAATGGAACCACGCTATCTCCAACTTATGGCTATGTGGTCAATTTGGGTTCATCGCTGGTCAGCTACAGGAGGACGCCAGGTGGCACTTCGGCACCCACTGTGTCTAAAAGCAGTGCTACTAAGAAACAACCGGTGCTCCGCACACAGTTGCAGCAGACGCTCACCGTTGTCAGTCCGATCGGAGTTAAGTCCACATTTACCACCTAGCTGAGCTTCAGAAGAGCTCAGACGCCCTACTTGTGCGTTCATACCCCTGCAATTACTATAATATCTGAACTAGTAGCACTGCGTAGTAGCGCGTTCAGTTCGTGATATAATGTGTCCTTGTGAACATCTGAACTGCAGTCGGTGGGAGCATAAGCGGAAATCACAAGCAAACAGTGCTTGGTACTACTTCGTGAATCAACCTTAGCTGATGTCGTCAAACGGGCTGCACATAAACGGCTGTTCACCGGGATCCAAACAACCGACGATGGCTCAGCCTTGGAGCTTAGAATGATGCCTACACCAACTTTACCCGTGAGTACTGCATCAGCGCCTCCGGATGCGTACAATCAATAACGAGAGGATAAGCCGGGTGCAGTCAATTCAACAACTCCGTTAGGTTCCTTGCTTCTAGTTTCGGACACGCAACACACATCAATACCCAGTGTGCATAAGGTGCGTGCGAGTGCAGCCAGTTGACCTGTTTGTCTTAAAGTGCGAACGTTGAACATCGCCATGGAAGCGGGATAGCGTGGCCTTATAAGGGACTTTTGCATATAGATGTCCGATAGGTGCGGTGGGATGGTGGCTGCAGATGGTTCTACTCTAGTGGCATTTCGCTTGCTATCAATTAAGCTGGGAATTATAGAAGGAAGGTTAGTAATGGGGGTCGGGATGGGAGTAAGAGAAATAGGTGGAAAAGAAAGAGGGAGGCACCAGCAGTAGCACGTTTTCGCTTAGCCGCCCTGCTGTATGCAGCAGAAAAGGCGACCCTTGATAATCTGCGCGACGGCCTAGGTAGGGAGAAGTTTATGTTTGAAGAAAATGTCATGGTTGTATGTCGGCTGGGGCACTGCCAGGGCGCCCAGACCTAGACCGTAGAACGATTAGGGATCTCATCCAAAGCCTTCGGCTCAAAAGCCTGTCCGCAAGGCAGCGGGGAGGTGGCAATGATTTAGTTGTACAGAGATGGACGCCATCCCATTTCAAACCCCCAACCTGGAGGACAAGGAGACTGAGTTTGTCTGAGTTTGTTTGCAAGGTTGACTAGCTATATAATACTCTGGAGCCTATGAAAGGTAGTTTACTATACTTGATGTACAGTTGTGTTATTCACCTCACGCATCGGGCGTGGCTCAGAATACAACTACGGCGTAGGACAAAGGTTTTGAGAAGCACATGGTCAGAAGACCGATATACCAAAGCGTTGTTACAAGGTTTGGCGGATAGTACGATTGTTGGAGAGAAGCACGGATAAACTGACGATGAAGACAATTGTCAGAAGGCGAGTAGCAACTTAGGTGAGCCTAAGGACTACTAGATTGCGATGAAAAGCAGGCAGCAGCCACTTCCTCAAGTAGGGTTCTATGATAAAGGACAATGCAAATGATCGATTCGGTATTGCTGCATAAAAAGCAGGTGCGATAGGTAGATACTGGAAACGTTGGCGCTGAGGCACTCCTAATTCCGTAGCCTGGACGTCGCCAGATTCTAGAAAAGCGTCAGTAGTTCCTTAAACTGTGCCACGCACTGGTAATCGTTAGCTTAACTAAGGTTAGCTTGGTAAGAAAAGTACGCTCACACAACAACCGCCATGCTACAAGGCAAATGAGAACATGAGGTAAATCTCAGATTCATTCGAACGACGGCAATTTGAGCGTAGTAATCTAAGTGATAGCCGCGAAACATTTAGACAACATTGGTCCGGGAGGGCCCAGATAACAGGAGCGCCCTCGGAGATCAGCTGGCCATGCGCATGAGGCTACATTAGTGTGGCGTAGTAAGTGTAAGCCGTAGCGTAACAGTGTGTATAAAACGGTGAGCAATGACGGGACAGTTAAGGTGTAAGCCTATTAGAACAAAGGGTAAATAAGGCCAACAGAGATCACGACGTGCGTAGAACAGAGCGAAGCTGATGGCAAACCAATATCGGTACTGGCACTGAGATCTAGGAGAAGTAGGAGCAGAAGACAGTTCAGGAAAGACTAGGTTGGTCGGCGCACTGAGATGAGGTCGTACGATTACGATGAGGACAAAATGGATAGGGTCAGCAGAAATGAACAGACCGGACAAGGAAGAGGCTATATTACCAAACAGTGAATAGTTCCTGGGCTGCCCTGTAAGCGAGTAAAACCGTGAGTTGGATATGCGTTGCGAAGATAGCTTCCGGCTCGGTAGCCTAGAGGCAAGCAGAAAGCCGGAAACTGTTCACGACACGGCACTAAGTGTCAGCGGGAAGAACATGAGAGCGTCAAGAAGGTTTTATTGAAAAAGGTTGGAAAAGCCAACAAGCCAGTCGAGGTAAAGGGGCAGAGCGTGCAGTCTTCGAAACATTGACCGGTAACCTCACAGAAGTTTGCGGGTGGTCGGAAATCAGGCGAGCAATTAGACACGCTTAGATTACCCGGCGCACTAAGATTAATTGGTACAGTTAAGGTAACAAGACAAAAATTTGTAATGGGGATTTTAGTTGTGTTCTATCTTTCCATAAGCTGCGTTGCATACATTAGCGGTTGGCCACTTTTGTGTTCCTTGAAACAACCCAGTGCCACTACAAACTCACGTGTTTCGCTTTTGGACATTTCTCCAAGGCAATTTTGCAATGTCCTTGTCGTGCTCACTTTTTCATCTTTTCCGTACATACCCTGTGTTTTACCACCTTTTATATCAATTATTTACCACGAGGAACGCCATAGCACCTTCGACAGCCAAAGCTAGACCACCCCATACACTCGAGTGCAAAGGTATACTCTCGGATCCACCGGCGAATGCTTTGCAATAGGTTTCTGCTCGCGAAAGTAAAGTGAACGAGCTGCAAAGTCAAACTGTCCATTACCGAGACATTTGCCAAGTTCACTCCTTCGGCACACTAAACCAACTGCAAAAATTTAGAATGTCTGTCTGATATATTCGCAACTGGTGGATTACTGAGCAATATTGTGCACGAAATCAGTGAACGCATACACGGCGCCAACGACGCCATTGTACTCAATGCGCAAGACAAATTTCTTCCCAATAAAGTGCTGCATGCACGTTTAGGTGCATGCCAAAGGCCACCTGATTGTTGCTCGGCCGCTCGCTTGCGTAAGGTCCCTGGCCGATCTCGCCCAAGCGTGGACAAGTTTTTCAACCTTGATTTTGCCAAATGGTTTATTGGCTCCCAATATATTCTAAGACAGCTGGCTAACGACGTGCCAATCTTGCTAAAACACTCGCATTTCCAGGTTTCATTTCACTGGCATGAAAGCTGACCAACGACAGATAGGTCCCTGTCTCCCTGACGGGCTGGACCAGCAAAACCTTTTCACCACCACTTTGCTTATCTTGGCCGCCAGTGTGTTATTCATCTTTTAGCTGACTCAACAGCCCACCATGCGTTATGCAAAATGGCGGGTGAACGACCAACTCCCCTAGTTTTGTTACTATCCTACTCCTGGTTTAATTTAGCACTCTTTGCTAAAGGGCCCTGTTATGTGTTCAACCAATGATCGCTCACTATGCCCGTGAACCTGATGGGCACTACACACACACGTAGATAAGCACGCACACACGCACTCAAGGACACACCCTAACGTTCCGTGCTCACATGTAAACCGTTAAGTGTTCAGTACACTGTGCGCCAGACTGACGCGTCTTCTTGCTTATTCGCCACGAGTTGAAATACGTACTTGCGGTTAGAGTCCAGTTGTGATATCTGGCGACGACGTCAACATGTCCATGACAAATACTCCACCGATCTTCTGGTCGTGCTCTACCGACAAACCTTCCCTCGGCTCGTGGCATAGATGGCGGAAAACCTTTACGGATTACTTGGAATTGCTTCCAACCTTGAATCCAGCAGTATATCTTACTGAGAAAAACAGTGAAGCTCTTAAGACAGTTTCTTGGAGATGAGGGTCAAAGGTATTTCGGTGCACTTCGTATTGCTCAAATCTCTTCTACGATAACCGGCGCTTTGGAAACCTTCAGTGCTCTTCGGGGTGCTCGTCAGAATGTTTTTACGGCTAGATACTACTTCTCGAAACTCTGCCAGAAACCAGATGAGAGTGTGAACGAGTTCATCGCTCGTGTACTACAAGCAGCACCTGATTGTAAATACAATGAAGTCGATCCAACGAGATTTGAAAGGACCATGTTACTCCAATGTTTGATAGCCGGAATCTCAGACCAGAGCACGCGGGAGAAGCTCCTTTCACAAAATAATTGTTCACTGACCTGGGAGACGGCCTGCTCGATTGCCCGGCAGAGGGAACACCTTACAAAACAACTCGCAACATTTACGCTGAAGGACTCGTCAGATGAGCTGCGATTGATTAACACTACACCAAAACTAAAGCCACCCACTGGCATCAATTTGTTTGTGTGCTATCGTTGTGGTGAGCAACACAGTTGTCCATCCGACTGCCGGCATCAGAAGACAGTATGTCGAAGCTGCGGGAAGGTGCGCCACCTAGCGCGAGTGTGTAGATCGGTCAAGCGACGTTCAGGTGGGGCTCATCGAGGAGCAAGCCACAGCAAAACTGTGGACGAGTCTGATGGTAGCGACCCTGAATTACATTCCATTTGGCTTAATTCCGTTTCTGGCATGCAGCCGGCGCCATACACTCTAGAGCTTGACATTGAAGGACAAAAGGTGCAGATGGAAATCGATACAGGAGCATCCGTGATGGTAATCGGGGAAAACGCTGTAAAAACGCTCCCGAACTTATCCGCTTGCAATTCTGTTCTTCGTACATACACCGATGAACCTATACGTGTCCATGGTAAATGCTTCGTGAAGGCACAGTATGGCGACAAAATACGCACCCTTCCTGTATATGTGATCCCTGGGGATCGTCCAAATCTGCTTGGAAGAGACTGGATACGTGCTTTCCCGGCTTTCGCGCAGAGAGCCAAACAAACCAGAGTAGTATCCGGTTATCAAGTGTTGGATGCTGGCAGAAGTAGAACAGGCGCAAGTATCGGTTAAGTGGAGATGTTCCTCGGTTACTATCGGAACGCGCGAAAATCGGACAGCAGGAGAAAGTCTTGCAGATGGAGCGTGGTATTGCGCTTGTTAGCACCACATTATTTGAGAAAGGCGGTACAATATGTCACATGTGACTGTAGCCTTCGCTTGTAGTCGCAGAGACGCGATTAGGAGAAATGTATGGCGAGAGATAAACGACACAATGTTATTGGTGGGAACACTGAACTTCTGAACTTATAGAAAGGACTGGAAGTACCAGTCGATTCTTTGTAGGCAAACGAAATAGAGAGTCTGTTCAGTTCACTTATGATGAGGAATATGAAAATCATGCCGTACGCATTTAACATCCTACCAGTGTAGAAGCGATATAGATAGTTGTTTTGGTTCATCAGTTCCCGGCGTCGTGCTACTTCCTTCCGTTCCAGACTCTCAGGAAAGAATGAATCCCAGATGATCTGGGCTGTGGTCTTTGTTCCCCACTCTGTCACAACATAGTATCGTGTGGAATGACTCCTGCTACCAAATGACACGGAGCACATCCACTTGTGAAGTCTCATCTCGACGTGATGGCCACAGTCCCTAGTCCTTCTTTCAGTACGGTACTGGTATTTGGCTCGGCAATGAATTCTGGGAGAATGATAAGTTATAACAGTTAACTCAGTGTGTGGTCGGAACTCTAAAGACATGATCTCGCCTGGTCGTAGTCCGGTGGGTCTGTTCGGAGAACTCTGTCTTAACCTTGATAGTACATTCACCTTCAAGGTACGTGACGACGGGAACTACAGACGGACAACTCAGGCGGAGTCGGATGATCGCTCGATGTGTGGAACGAGTAAACGTCGCAGGGCGGAGTGGCAGATTGGTTACTGAGTATAAGGTAACAAAATCCACCATAAACAAGTGTCTCGTGTTTACGTGAAATAAATTCAGTTTGCGGCTCTTGTGAGGACAGATAGTGAGCGAGTTATCAACTTTGAGGCTGTCAACGTGCAAATTGGAGTAGGTAATATTCGGAAATTTGTTTACATTTTTGAAAAAAAACTAACCTTAATACAATCAATTTTTTGGTTCAGGTATGTTCTATACATTCAGTTATTTTAATTAAATGAACCGTTGGAAAAAATTCTTAACTGAAAGTTGGGATAAAAAAATATAGCAGTGCGGTCATTTTGACCGGTCCCGGGCGTTCTAGGTATAACGGCGGAGCGGTCATTTCTAGTGTTAAGCTGAGGACCCAAAGGCAGCATTTGGTTTCATGATTCAGACATCTGATGTAAAGGACATTGTGTCTACCTCGGCGTTAATCGTTTATACACGGTGTGTTGGATGGACGTATGGGTTCAGGGTTCTTATAGTACAAGCGGTCTCTGATGCGTAGAGAGTAGATGAGGCTAGACTCGCGAAGTTAGGCGTGTATTGATATTAACATCCACTAGTCGTGATCTGACTCTGATAGGTATTCCAGACTGATCTCGACAAATCATGCATATTCGGACACCCCACATGTACGCCGGTGACTGGAGGATCAACAGCGGTTCATAATGCATATCGGCGTGATCCGATGGAAATTATTAGTGCTAGTGGTTTATGTTTGCAACTGCATAGGAGTGCGGCCTCTCTAGTTATTTTTTTTTGTGGGTGAAGAGAATGTTGTATGGGCTGGTTATTTGTTTCTGTGTGTATTTCTTTTTGTTGGCAATTGCTCTAGTTATTCTGTCTCCTCCCCACCCCCATTTTTTCTTGTGATTTCTTCACCTGAGTGAGTGTTACTTCTTTTTGCGCATCGAAGGACTCTTGGTTTGGTATATCCCTTATTTTTACCATTTAATGTTTTTTTCATCGCGATTACTCATACATTCTGTTTTATTTTTATATTTCCTGCCTGTGTTATGCTTTTGTAGGATCTTGTCTTTTCTTCTTGTGTTTCTATTTTTTTAGAGCCTTGTAGAATTTACTTTATCATTCTTATTATCGTTTTATAATGGAGTTATAGTAATCTTGTGTTATCCATGTATTTTTTTATTCAACGTTCGTTGGAGTTCTGTGAGTCATAGAGAGTTATGACAAGAAACAGAGGTAGTCAGAGAATGACCAGTTCATAGTGAGTCTCGATATGCAAGCCGCTTAATATAGCTCCGCCTACAGAGTGTCAATTGTTTGCGCGGTTATTATAAAGCAATCATATTATACGGCAAAAAGTGACTCTACAGTTGACGCGGTCATTTCGTATAGGTTCCCGAACAGAAACCGTGCATTAACAAATTTTTCGTGCAGGGGTCCCCGTTCTCGGCTCTCCCCTCTCCTTTTCGCCGAGTTAACATTTTTGTTAATTTATATCTTTTTCTTCATTGTTCAATTTTTTTTTTAATTTTTTATCGTCTTTAATCGCTTTCATCGTCCTTTGCCTTTCGGAATACGTGCGCTTGTGTCGGAGGTATCTGCTTTTCGGTTATATCGCATCGCCGCTGGCTCCTGGCGTAATTTCGCTTCTCTTTATCGTTTGGGCTCGATACTATTTATCAGTTATAAACATCCGGAGTAAAGAGCAGAGAAGACATGCGCAAAAGACTG
>CALYDF020009114.1:0-11046 GCA_944474145.2 Dicrocoelium dendriticum
GTACTAGGCCATTCGGCCAACCAACGAAGAATTTTGGCTGTCAACTGACTGCAAATAATAGAGTGCAAAATCGGTCTATACGATGCATAACCGACTTGCATTTCTGTTCAACGAAAGCTACGGCACTGTTCCAGGACGTGGTGGGTTTTCGCCTGGCAAGCGTTCTCCCTATAAAAAGCCACAAATGTCCGCTTAACAACACTGCAACGTGGCGGATGTGACTTGCCACAACATAAAGTCACAGCTAAGCATTTCGCACTGACGCAGTCCTCAGCCTTCCACATCGAACCTGTGCAACTAATTCTGCTATGAAGAATGCTTTGTTGGAGCACAGATCATCCCTATCTCCTAATGGTTATTGGTTGCAACAAAGCCTTGTTTAGGCTCCTGTGCTCACGGATCACTCCCTGGCGAAATTACCCCCAACTTGTGTTTTGACGGATTTTTGCGCGCCATAGCGCCTTGGGCTGACTATGACCTGACAATATGCTCACTCATTTGGACAACATCTTTTCTTTTATACCTTTCATTAAAACGAAATGTTTTAACATTCCACAGAAGCTATGCTTTTATGCATATTTGTTCACGCCTTTACAGATGTGTCTCGTTTTACCGAAAATTTACTATTTATTTATTTATTTATTTATATGGATGTATATACGGATGTAATTGTGCGGGAATGTAGCTTGTGTTTTTGAATGCGCCGCAGAATTTTGACTGTTTGTTATCGTCAGGAATGTGAGAATAATCGATTGCTTTTCGTGGGTTGGATAGCATTTTCCGAATATCCACGGGCCAGTGACTTTAGTTTGTGGCGAGTCACATCCGCCACGTCGCAGTGTTGTTAAGCAGACGTTTGTGGCTTTTTATAGGGAGAACGCTTGCCAGGCGAAAACTCACCACGTCCTGGAACATTGCCGCCGAACTATTTGCTGGAACGGGTTAAACCCGAACCATCCAGCTGGCACCACGAGGAGGTCGCTGAGTCTTCTTCTGTCTCCCTGTCGGCTTTGCCAAGGCGTTAAACAGAGCACGCATAAGGGCGCAGTTTTAGCAGCATGCGTGAATCATGATTAGGTGCGTCAGCTAGAGGTGGGAAACACCTCAGCTACTGTGCCGCAATACATAAAGGAAAAGGAAAATAAATGCAACAGTTGCATGCCAGCTGAGCTACCAGCAACGGATAGGCATCGTTCCGGTAAGCTACCAGCCGGCTACAAGGCAAAAAGAAAAAGTATTATGTTTTACGCTACGAAAGGAGAGCGTGTTTGGAGGGGGAAGCTAAAAGGGATGGAGAGGGACAAAGAAACTCACGGCGGAAAGGCCACTGAGGTCGGCTCCTTGCCATGTCAACAAGTGTATCCAGCCAAATGTGTTCACGGTCTCTTGAACCTCAATCAGGGAGCCGTGCCGCTCCAACCAAGGCCAGCTCCGATGTGAGGAACTTTATTCCTCTGAACTAAGTCATCGCTTGGCCACCCCTCCTCTTCTTCCATCCACATCCCCGGTGAGCAAACAACGCACGTCGTGGAAGTCGGTGGTCTGGCATGCGTAACACGTGGCCCAGCTATCGGAGCCTGGTGCGTGAAATGACGGTGGTGAGCGGTTCAGTTCTTTTATGTGTGCCATAACCAAGGCGTCAAACACGCTCGTTGCTCACGCGATGTTCCCACCAGATGTGAGCCAAACTGCGAAGGCACCGATGGTCGAACGTAACTAGCCCCTTCATGTCCGCCGATCTTAGGCACCAGGTTTCGCAACCATACAGTAAGGTCGAACGTACCGCTGCATTGTACACTCTACCCTTCATGGCGAGAGTAATGTCGCGCCGCCGCCATTGGTGGTGAAAGTTAGCAAAAGTACTTCGAGCTTTTTATATCCGGTTCTTGATCTCATCTTCGATACCAAGGGCGCCGATAAAACTTCCCAGGTAGTTGAACTTCCGAGCGACTTCAAGCTGATCGCCACAAGGGTCAGCGCAGGAGGCGGTCCAGGCCAATCTCGGAGGAACACTTTGCAGTTCGATGGTGCAAAGCAAAGTCCGAAGCGGCCGACAGCCAGCGCTAATCTGTCCAGCGCGTTTTCGTATATCTGGGAGCTGTCACAGATGAGGGCAATGTAGTCTGCATACTCCAGGCCAACAAGTCGTTCTCCAGGGAGTAGCTCCACACTTTCCAAGTCATGTCCTGTAAATGCAATCTCTATGACTTCGTCAATAGCGAAGTTGAAGAGGAAAGGTGACAACAAGCATCCTTGTCTCACACCGCTGGGGATATTAAAGGGCGGCGACAGCTTAAGGTAAACCCTAACTCGGCCTGTGCTACGCGCGTACAATCGTCGGGTAATATTTACCTATTTTTTAGGTACAGCTTTCCTGAGTAGACAGACCCAAAGAGCACGTCTATCCACCGAATCGAGTGCACCTTTGATATCCAGGAGAACATGACAACGGTGGGCCGCCATGATGTGTGACGGTGCTCCAACAACTGACGCGAGGTGAAAATGTGGTCGATGCAGCCAGGAACTCGACGAAACCCGGATTGCACCCCACGAATCTGGCTTTCACGAGCACCATTCAGTTTGTGAAGGATTATGGAGGTGAGGCATTTGGAGGCGATGGAGATCAAAGTAATTCCTCTATGGCTGCCGCATTCTAAACGCGAGCCTCCTTTTAATCTGGGAACAATAACGGAGCGGCTGCAGTTGGTTGTAACATTCTCCTGCTCCCACAGTCACACTTATAATTCATGTAAAGCATCAACAAGAGCAGAGCTTCCGAATTTGAACAGAGCTGGAGGAAGATCATCTGGTTCCGCGGCTTTATTTAACTTTAACATTCCGATCTCACATTCGACTTCTGAGCAAGAGGGTGGATCCAAAGGGACAGCCCAAGGAGCACGGCGGTCACTGTCCGGCGAAGAATCGAACAATTCTAGCCGATTAAATTGCTTTTCAAAAAGCTCAGCCCCACGCTACAAACTTTTCGACAAATTGTGGATAGGCTGTCCACTCTCGTCAAGTATTGTTTCACTAACAGCTGGTCTCCTGCTGCCCGTTTCCCGTATCAGGCGGAATAACTTACGATGGTTGCCAAGAGCAGCGGCCACTTCCGTTTCTGACGTACGTTGAGACCACCAAGATTCGCGCCTTTCTTCAGGCTAGCACGGAGTCTTGCCTGGAGTTCTTTGCGATTTTCACTGTGTTCGCTTCCGGCCGGAAAATGCCGGCGAGCATCAATAAGTTCCAGAGACCACGAAGAGACCCAAGATCCATGTTGCTTATTAGACATACCAAATGAGGATTTACCTGTTGCCAGCAAGGAATGGTGAACGTGGGAGCAGAGAGCTTCAACTGCATCCAGTGAGCGCTTACTCAAATCGCCTGACAGCGTATTTTGATAAGCATTCAGAAAAGCTGGCTTTGTCAGTTGGTTGGTGTCAATGCGCTCAAAAAGTCGTCGTGGGCGTCCGCCAAAACGCATCCGCATGTCAGCACATACAAGTGCATGGTCGGTATTCACACACGTGCTCCAAATCGAGCGACAGTTCTGGATGCAGCCTCTCCAGCGGTAACTGACAGCAATGTGATCGATCTGCGTTTAAAGCTACTTCGAGGCTGGTGGGTGCCTAGTCACCCTCCGGCGGGGGTTTGTAGGAAATTAGTGCTTGCAAGAAATAAACGAGAATCTTCACACAAATGAAGTAACCGCTCACCGTTATCATTACGGGAGCCTACACCGTGCTGACCGCCCAGATGCATTTCATCAGTGAACAACTTACCAACTTGTGCGTTCAGGTCCCCAGTCAGCACAACAGTGTCCGTACTTCTTCAGTGGCGGTGGAGCTGGGTCACTTGGCGATGGAAGTCGTTCTTTACCGAATCATCGCTAAAGTTTGCGGGCGCGTAGGCAGCGATGATGAATAGAGAGCCATTAGTCCCGTGCGACTTCGAAGCTTTGAATGAACCAGCGAATCGGACCGCACACATCCGGCTACTGATTGGAATCCAATCATCCAGAACAGCTTCAGCCCGGGGACTCAGGGCAATGCCAACACCAGCTTGGCCGGTGTTCGAAGCTGCGTCGTCACCGGAGAAGCGCAATGAGAAAATACTGCTTGCGTCACCTGAAGGGGATCGCAAAATGAGCACAGAGCTGGAGTCTTGCAGGCGGGTCTCTGATAAGCAGCAGATGTCGACCGAGAGGGTCTCCAAAGTTCGGGCAAGTGCTGCCTGTTGACTGAGCTCTACCAGTGTGCGTACGCTGAAGCATGCCAATCTGAAGAGAGATCGAGGACTCCAAATGGAAGCCGATGAACTGGAATGGACCACTTGATTGGACATGGGCTTGTCAACAGGAGAGGAGTGACGCTCCGCGTTCACGTGTGAGTCGAAATTAGATGATAAATGTCTAGCAAAGCACGTTGGGGATGGCCAAGAATCGGGGGGTTGAAAACTGGGGGGATAAAAGTGAATTTGGAACTGGACGGTAAGAGTGAAAAAGCGTAAGAGTGGGAGTAGGAGGACGGGAAGGCTTGAGCAGCAGCACCCAAACCCCTATCCACCCTGCTCGATGCGGCAGATAGGGCATCGTTGATTATCCTTGCGGTGGCCAGAGCATCAAGAAATTGTTTGAGGAATGATTTATTGTATTGCGTGGTCGGGATGCCGTCAGGTTGCTCAGACCACGAAAGGAGAACGATTAGTGTTCTCAACCAAAGCCTTTGGTTCAAAAACCTGGCCGCAAGGCAGCGGGTTCGGCGTTGGGCTACAAGGAGTACGTTTTATGGAATAAGGTGCCACCCTCATTCCAACCCCCAACTTGGAGGATCAGGAGGCTGAGATTGTCTAGCTTATTGGGTCACTGGTCACTCACTCTTGTAACTGGGGGTGAGTATCTAACGAAGGGCGAGTGAACAATGTTGCCGGCCACCTGTCCGGGAGAAACTAAGAATTGCATTCGAACTTCATTATTTTAGTGAATAATCGATTATTAACGATTATCGCATCGTTTTCGAACGATCCGGAATGTCCTTATTCTGCACGTGATTAAGATCCACCAGACCCTTCGGCCGGTGGCCCAGAAATCTAAACGTTTACTTTGCAACCATAAGGTAACTGATTCGAAGCCGCTTAGGGGTATCCTCAGCGGTATACTCAGCCCGGGCGCGACTGATGGTGGTCGCGCGGCAGTGAAGCGCCGTTACGGCGTACATCTGACACATTATTATTAATATTAATTCTAGAAGTCGAAGGTTAGTAGAAACCTATAAATACAGCCAAGTTCCGCAGTAGTTGTACAGTGTTCGTTGACGGCGATTAATACGTTAGTTTGGCAAGATCATTGGCGTTTTGCTTTGTTCCTTCGGTTGGGCTAGACGATTTGTGGAGCAGTGAATCGTTATTTTTGGAGTTGCGTCTGGCAAGATAATTAAAACAAATGGCGACGGATAAAATTGGAAATGTAATGAATTTTCTGCTGAACAAACTCAAAAGCTGCTTTTTCAACAGCAAGCTAAAATGGAGGCGCAAATGAAAAGGATTTAAAATCTGACACAATGTTTGAGTATGCAGACAACAGGAGCAGCGGCACGGGAGATGCAGCCGAGTTCTGTTGATCTCCTCACGAACGCGATCACTGAATTCAATTATGATGCGGATTCTGGATGCACCTTTGAAGCGTGGTTCAAGCGTTGGGAACACATGTTCCAGACGGACTTCATTCGTCAGGACGACTCTTGGAAGATGCGATTGCTACTCCACAAGCGCGGAATAAGTGAACATTCAAGGTTCATAGACCACATTTTGCCCAATTAGCCGAAGGATCTGACATTTGACGAAGCAGTGTCGCAGTTGAAGGAAATTTTCGGTGAGTCGGTGTTCTTGTTTAGGATTCGCTATCAATGCCTGAAAATAGTTAAACAAGAATCTGACGATTTTGGGGCCTTAGCAGACATGATTAACCGTGAGTGTGAACGATTCCAATTACGCTCTTTAACGGACGATCAGTTTGAGTGTCTCATTTTCGTCAGCGCACTAAAATCGCCCAGTGATGTTGAGATCCGCACGCGGCTTTAAGCCAAGCTGGAGCAGGATCCTGATCTCGCACTGAAGGCCCTTGTAAGCGAAGGCCAACGGCTGCTCACTTTAAAACACGACACCGCCATGGTCGAACGCAATGGTCTCGCACCAACAGATACCGTGCAACTCGTGAAAAAGGGCAGGTTCGCCAACGCAAGCAAACCCTTCAAGAGGCCTACGAAGAAACCGCCCACAGCATGCTGCTCTTGCGGTGAATGGCATTTCGCTCGCTTTTGTCCCTTCAAACATCATATTTGTCAAACGTGTCATAAGCGTGGGCATAAAGAGGAATGCTGCAGTCAATTCCGGCCGAAGAAAGTGAAGTCTTATCGTAAGGGTAATTCTAGAAGGGACGGCGCTGGGTTTCTCTCCATAGTTGCAACATTCCACCATGAAAATCAATGGGATCCCAACGAAACTGCAATTTGACACGGCCTCGGACATCACGATTATTTCCAGGAGCATATGGAATCGCGTAGAGAGGCCGAAGATGGTCGAGTCTCAGAAAGATGCACATAATGCACCCGGCGGTGTGTTAAACTTAGTAGGCGAACTCAAGTGCAAGATTGCTTTCCAAGGTGTGGAAAAGTCGTGAGCATGCTACATTTCGGACCGGCCGAATTTGACTATTCTTGGCCTCGACTGGATTGAAAAGTTGAACCTCCTTGATGTTCCCATGAATCGGATCTGCAACCGAGTTCAAGCAAGTCCAGACCCACCATCAAAGTCCGTCGAAGACAAGAGCATGCGATTAATGGGAGCTTTGATCTGAGCGCTTTATTGTGCAGCCTCTATGAGGTCTAGAGATATACCTATTTATTTATTTATTTATTCAGCAAAAATTAGCCTTTGTCTTTCAGGATGGCTTGGGCCATTGTACAATATTCAAAGCGACACTGAACTTGCGACAAGGTGCTAAACCAGTGTTCAAGGCCAAAAGAACGGTACCATATACAGCCATGTCAACCGTTGAGCAAGAGCTCGATCGACTGGAACGTGCCGGAGTCATCACAGCAGTCAACTACTCATTATGGACCGCACCTATTGTCGCAGTGAAGAAAGCGAATGGCAAGGTACGCGTTTGCGCTGACTTTTCAACTGGCCTCAACACCGCGCTGGACGACAACCAGTACCCATTACCAGTACCGGAGTAGATCTTTGCAAAGTTGGATGGTGCTAAGTACTTTGCTTAGCTTGGGCTATCCGATGCTTATCTGCAAGTGGATGTTGACGAAGTCTCGAGGGAGTTGTTGGCGATCAACACTCATCGTGGGCTATTCCAATACAACCGCTTGCCATTCGGTGTGAAAACGGCGTCAGCCATCTTCCAACATTTGGTGGACACCATGCTAGCGGGCGTTTCTGGAACCGCTGCATAGCTTGATGATATCATAGTGATGGGCCGAACACCGGAAGAGCTCTTCAACCGCTTGGATGAAGTGCTTGGTTGCATACAGTCGTACGGCTTCCGGATTCGTGAAGATAAATGCACATTTTTCACGCCGCTCATCAAATACCTCGGCTATATCCTCGAAAATGAGGGACGTCGACCAGATCCGGAGAACATAGAAGCTAGTAGAAAAATACCCACGCCAACTGATCTACAGTCCTTGCGTTCCGTTTGTGGGCTCATCAGTCACAACAGCGCATTCTTGCCTGAGATGCGCCACTTGCGTTCCCCGATAAACCAGCTACTATCCGAAGGCCAAAGATGGAATTGGACATCCGAAAGCCAGCATGCCTTCGAACGCATCAAGTCACTGCTGTCCTCAAACTTGCTTTTGACACATTTTGACCCCTCGAAAGAGATTGTCCTGGCCACAGATACATCAAGCCATGGGATTGGCGCAGTGATATCACACACCTACGCCGATGGTTCTCAGTAGGCGATCGCCCATGCCGCCAGAACACTTACGAAGGCCGAGAGGAATTACAGCCAGCTTAAGAAAGAAGCATCGGCCATGGTGCACGCAGTCAAGAAATTCCACAAAATGCTATCCGGCCGCCGCTTCAAGCATCTGACAGATCACAAGCCTTGCTGGCTATCTTTGGTTCAAATAGGGCATTCCGGCCTACCAAGCCAACCGGCTACAACCTTGGGCTCTTACCTTTATTGTGTATGATTTTGGGATCCAATACCAGTCCACAGTTTCCATTGGCCAAGCAAATGCATTGTCACGCCTAATTGATTCCCGCCAGCAAGAATATGGGAACACTATCATTGCCTCGGTCGAGGTTGAACCTGACGTCAACATTCCGGTAACTGATGCATTGCACGGTCTACCAGATAACGCAGAAGCAGTATGAAACGAAACGCTTCGAAACGCAATACTCAAGAAGGTTACTCAGTTTCACAAAGCAAGTTGGCTACGTTCATGGACATCAGCCGAGTTGCAACAGTACTTCCAGAGGAGACACGCGCTCTCTATTGAAAACGACTGTATACAATTTTCGGAAAGAGTGGTCATCCCCAATGCACTTCAGGAGCGTCTTATTCGGCAGTTACACGCCGGGCATCCTGGAATCAACCGGATGAAGGCGCTTGCCCGCAGTTATGTATACTAGCCCCTCATGTATAAACAGCTAGAAGAAATAGCTAAACGCTGCCAAAGGTGTGTCATTGTCCTTAAAGCGCCACAAAACTCAGCATTATATTGATGGCCAAGAGTTAGTAATACATGGTGCCGCATCCATGTCGACTTTGGGGGACCGATCATCGGCAGAACATTCCTCATTTTAGTCGATTCATACAGCAAGTAACCTGAAGTATTTCTTATAAAGAACACAACCACCAATGCCACCATATCGAAACTGCGTCAAACCTTTAGCAGATTCGACTGTCCTGAAACAATTGTCACTGACAATGGCTCACAATTTACTTCAGCAACGTTTAAGGAGTTTTGCAAGCAGTGCGCCGTCCAGCACGTTCGCTCGCCGCCGTTTTACCCACAGTCGAATGGCCAGGCAGAAAGATTTGTCGACACATTCAAGCGAGCCCTCCAAAAATCAAAAGGGGAGGGACGTATAGAGGAGGTGATTAACCGGTTCCTTTTCCTCTACCGATCAACACCGAATCCACAAGCACCAGACGGAGTCTCTCCATCACAGGTTATGATGAACCGGAAGCTCTGCATGCCTATCGAAGCCATCCGACCGGGCTCGGAGTCCTCTGTTGGTGAAAGAAACCGCAGAATGGAACAGGAGTTTAACCGGCGGCATGGAGCAAAGAAGCGATCATTCACGCTTGGACAGAAGGTGCTAGTACGTGACTACCGGGATGGTCATGTGAAGTGGACGCCAGGGAGGGTCATAAGCAAGCGCGGAAACGTCATGTATGACGTGAAGGTGGGCGCACAGGTCTGGCCGCGGCATGCAAACCAGTTACGTCCCACATTGTGCCAGCCAGAGCAAGAAAGGCCTACTGATCTCCCGTTCGATTTACTGGTGGAAACTTTCAACCTGCCGAAAGTAACAGTGGACGACTGCCCAAGTTCGAGCAACGAATCCAGAACAAGAACATCGGAACAAAGCTCTCGGGCGCTTCTGCCAAGGAGGTGGACCGACAGGCAGAGAACACCGTCCCGAAGACTGCAAGTTGATCCCAGGCTTTCCTCTTACAACTCGGAACATATCTCAGGAGGGGAGGTGTCCGGGAGAAAGTAAGAATTGCCTTGGAAATTCCCTATTTTAGCGATTAATCGATTATTAACGATTATCGCATCGATTTCGAACGTTCCTGAATGTTCTTCTTCTACACGTGATCAAAATCCACCTGACCTCTCGGGAAAAGTTATGGGGAACCACTAACCTTGGCAGCTGACCTTCCAATTCTAGAAGTCGAAGGTCAGCAGAGACCTATAAATACAGCCAGGGTCCTCAGTCGTTGTACAGTGTTCGTTGGCTGCGATTAATACGTTATTTGTCAGGGTCATTGGCGTTTTGCAATTTTCCTTCGGTTGGGCTAGAAGTTTTGCGGAGCAGTGAATTGTTATTTTTGGAGTTACGTCTAGTGAAAAGATTATAACAGGAATCTCCTTGAAAAGTAATCCAAAGCCCACCTTTCAATATTTAACATATCTTCCTAGAAAAGTTTTGCCATACTTCAGAACACAAATGTGTTAATAAAGGATTCTTAATGAGAGGCGACGGCCGTAGATAATAAGAAAGAAATTATCATTTAATGTGTTAGATAAACGTCCCAGTAGGAAACTCGAGATGGTGGCAGTTCCAACTGAGGGTAGTAAATGCCAGCTGCTGACGATTTCTGGACAAATGAGTATTAACGGTTAAGGATGATGAGGTCCTTTCATTTGAACATTTAAAAATTTATATATTACTTCTCATCGCGCACATATATCACAATATCTGATCAGCTTACACTGAAATTCATAGGCATGTATATTCTCTTTTTGACCACAGCAAGATGCGCGTGATACACTGAACGTTTCATTTTCTGACAGTTTTAATAAGTTGCCATGCTGTCAGATGTTTAAATCTTCACTAGACGTTAAAAAGATAGGTTTTCAGATGCATCTTGGATTTCATCCTCGCCATTAAATTGTAAAAGAATGGTCATTTTCTCGTGCTAAATATATAAATCTTGCTTTCATCGACGGTGTAGAATAAGGCTATGGAAAAATGGAGGTATTGCAAAGATATAAGGAGATCTCGTAGATAACATTGTTTCATTTAATGCTGGCTGTTGCGCCCTGGTGTGGCAAATGCAAAACGTTAAAAGTGGTGGACGATTATTAAGAGAAGGCAGATTCCGCAGCTTATCAATGCGCAAATACGTTATTCATCCTCGCTTGAGACAACTAGAAAAATCCGAGCGTGTTATTTTTCGCCCTCATAGAATTACCAGTCATTTCTTTCTACACCATAAATATAGTGTTCTATAACAGGTGTTCAAGTGCACATATGCAATAAAACGTATAGGAGACAAAACACATTTCAACTATGTTAGCT
>CALYDF020009115.1:0-11049 GCA_944474145.2 Dicrocoelium dendriticum
ACAACAACTACCTATACGGACAAGCACCAGACGGCAGTTACGACCTATTGAGACTCGTCAATGTTGCGCATCCTTCGTTGGTCTACGGAGGATCATACCAAAGAAGGTTAGTCGCTTGAGCCAAGTGCCCCACAGAATATGCAACTGCGTCATGGAGGACAGTAGTCAACCATCATGAATTGTTCGCTAATTGCGATATAGCACGACCCATGCTCCACTGTCATGCAGGCACCTGCCATGCAGATAACAGCGGTTGACCTTCCGGCGTCAGGACTTCCCGGTTACGACAGCTATGAATCGACATAACGTATATGGAATCCGTAAGGACGACATTGTATTACCTGTGAGTAGAAGGATATTGGTGAGCATTTTGTTCATTGCAATCAGCCGAAAATTCAGCTAAGCCAACTACCTATCCAGAAAAGCACCAGGCGGCCGATTCTCTTTATTGAGGCTCGGAACTTGTGCACATCACAGGGCCGTCTACGGTGGATAAAACCCATGACTGGTAGTTGCTTGTGCCAACTAGCCCGCAGCTTATGCAACTGCGACATGAAGGATGGTAACCGACCAGCACGAATTGTTAGCTGATTGCGATATAGCCTGAATTATCCTCCACTGCCATGCAGGCACGTTCCATGAAAGCACCTGCCAAGCATGCATCCGAAATGCAGATGACAGCGGTTGGCCTTCCGGCGTCAGGACCTCCCGGTTACGGCAGCTATGAATCGACATAGCAATTATGGAATCCGTAAGGGCGCAATTGCATTAGTTATGAGTAGAAGGAGTTTGTGATTATTTTTGTTTGTAGAAATCAGCGGACAACACAGATAAGTCAACTACCTCACTGGAAATGCACTAAATGTTAAATTGTCCCTATTACGGTTCGTCAATCATGCGCATCCTTCCATTTTCTTCCGTGGATCAAACCCATGAGTGCCAGTAGCATGTGCCAACTACAGCGCAATTTATACAACTGCGACATGGAGAACGGTATCCGATCATCAAAAATTGTTAGCTATTTGCGATATAGCCTGACTCGTCCTCCACTTCCATGCAGAAACATGCAATTTAGATGGCAGCGGTTGGCCTTGCGGCGTCAGGACTTCCCGGTTACAGCATCTACGTAGCAACATAGCATTTATGAAGCCGTAAGGGCGCATTTAAATTGCTCAAGATTAGATGGATTTTTGTGAGAATTTTTGTTCGTCGCAATCAGCCGAAAATTTTGTATTGATCTTCCTATCCGGGAAAGCGCCAGACGGCCGCTCCGTTATATTGAGGGTCAGCAGTAGAGCGCAAACTTCGCACTCTACGGGGGAATCAACCGATGACTGCTAGCTGTTTGTGCGAAGTAGCCCTGAGGTTATGCAACTGCGACATGGAGGACGGTAGCCGACCATCACGAATTGTACACTAATTGCGATATAGCCCGAACCATTCTCCACTGCCACGCAGGCACCTGCCATGCAGATGGGAGCGGTTGGCCATGCGGCGTCAGGACTTCCCGGTTACGGCAGCAATGAATCGACATAGCATTCATGGAATCCGTAAGGGCGAATTTGTTTCACTTATGAGTAGAAGGATTTTGGTGGGTATTTTTGTTTGTCACAATCAGCCGACAATTCAGAAAACTCAACTACCTTCTGGGAAAGCACCGGACGGCCGTTTCTCTCAAATGGATATCGTCAGTTTTGCGCATCCATCGGTCCTTTAAGAAGGATAGAACCCATGATTGCTACTTGCTTGTGCAAATAGCCCGCAGGTTATGCAATTCCGCCATGGAAGACAGCAGAAAACCATCACGAATTGATAGCTAATTGCGATATAGCCCTACCCATGCTCCACTGTCATTCAGGCACCTGCCATGCAGATGACAGCGGTTGGCCTTCCGGCGTCAGGGATTCCCTGTTACGGCAGCTATGAATCGAATTAGCATTTATGGAATCTGTAAGGGCGAATTTGTATTACTTATGAGTAGAAGGATTTTGATGAGTAATTTGTTCGTCGCCATCAGCCGACAATTGAGATAAGGCAACTACCTATCGGGGAAGGCACCGGACGACCGTCTCGCTCTATTGGAGCTCGTCAGTTTTGCGCAATCTTCGGTCCTTTTCGACGGATCGAACCTATGACTCCTAGTTGCTAGTGACATTAGCACGCAGATTATGCAACTACGCTATGGAGGACGGTAGCCGACCATCACGAATGCGATATATCCCGACCCAACCTCGACTGCCATGCAGGCACCTGCCATGCAGATGAGAGCATTTGACATACCATCGTCAGGACTTCCCGGTTACGCAGCCGTGAATCGACATAGCACTTATGGAATTCGTACCGGCGAATTTGTGTTATTATGATTAAGCGTTTTTGGTGAGTAATTTTGTTGGTCGTCCTTAGCCGAAAATGCAAATAGGTCTACTACCTCTCCGTAACCGCACCGGATTGCCGTTTCGCTCTTTTGAGGCCCGTCGGTGGTGTGCATCCTTCGGTCTTCTACGGAAGATCCTACCCATGATTGCTAGTTGCTGGTGCCCACCAGCCTGCAGCATATGCAACTTGGCCATGGAGGACGTTAAACGACCATCACCTACTGTTTGTCTGTTTTAGCCTTCACCGGATGTTCCGGCTTTAATCATTCCCGCGAACCAGGCTTGGTGCTTAAGTATTAGAATCAACCTGCCGATGTTGCTGCCTTGCCAGTGGGATATCGATTGACCAGCAACTACTCAGTGAGCTGCTTATCCACCTCTCAAAGGCAGCGGCGGCACTCAGTACCGAGTGTGGAACAACCAACAGCTTACCATTAGCACGAATCTGCTAGTGTACAAATCAATGGTGCTGTCCGTTCTTCTTTACGGCAGTGAAACTTGGACGATGTAAAGGCAGGAAGTGCGATATCTCGAACGATTGCATCAATAGTGTTTGCGACGGATTCTGCGCATCGGATGGGGTGACCAAGTTGCGGACATGGAAGTGTTACGTCGAAGTGAAATGTATGCAGTGGACTGCATACTTTAGCTGAGACACCAGCGTTCGCCCGGTCATGTGAGCCGTATCGATTCGACACAGATACCGAAACAACTATCATGTAGTCAGCTGAGTATTGGGAAGCCGCATGTAGGGAAAACAAAGTTACGTTACCAGGACATGATCAAACTGAGCCCCTCACCTTCCAATCTTGATTGCAGGTCATAGAAATAGAAGGCAGTTGATCGGCATGCATGGAGCGATTTGATCACGAAGGCAGTTGCCGAAGTGCGGGAGCAGGATCTCCTACATGCAGAAAAGGAGCGGCAAGTGCGGATGCGGCAAGCGCCGATTGGTTGTACTCCATCGACATCGAGCGCATGGTGCTCTGGCACACACGCGGTCGGGAATATTTATCAGGCAGGCCTAGTGTACCATGAGCGAGGCCACTATGGACCAACACGGAAGCGAAGACGGGTCCTGCAGAGAAGGTAGACGGAACCGGCGCAGTGTCTGAATGTTCGCTGCATTCCATTTACTAACCGCCTTCTTGCATGCTAAGTCTATTTATTTCAGGTGGTGTGTTTGCAATTTTCCCCTTTTGCTCTTCTTTCTCATGATATTCTCTACCTGTACTATCTTTTATAAACTTGCATGAGTCGCTGGAGCTAGTTGTAGTAAATTTCGGTAATATTTGCGCGTTTGTGGCATTTTCTTAAACGATATATGCTGACAACTTTAACTTATCGCGGATTCGTTCTTAAACAATTTATTTATAAGCGCTTATTTTGTGAAGAAGTATGCCATGGTATCTGTATGCATTATGCGATTTATATTATTTCATCTTGTCGTTTCAATGATTGGCTGTTACTTGATATCCCCGGTGTGGCTGTGCTTCATATGCATGTTGACAAGGTGCCTACTTGTCTATTACCCACCACCTTGTCCATACGGGCTCTAGCAGACAGTTGGCCGTTGCAGGAGGGAACGGGTTTCACCGTCCTTGCAGCCGTGTTAGGATGAAAGAGTGGTTCCATGCCCTCCGTGTGGAGTGGACTACGGTCCAGTCACCGCCTTGTGTGCGCTTGAGTCCCCAAATACAGCGTCCTTGTGTTTGCCCGTGAAGGAGGGTGGGCCGGCTCCTTGAATGAAACTTGACTCCAATGCACATGCCTCCCGGTCTTATTCCTTCAGGTTTACACTGGACAAAAGGTGTGTGGATGGAACTGTGATTGGTGCAGCGTAGACCAACCATGGACCCTCTGTATGCGCAGGCGCCTGTGGCTGGTCACAGTGACAGGCAAATCCGAAACCGGATGCCACCAAGCATATATATGTATATGTATATGTATATGTATATATATATATATATATATATATATATATATTTATCAAGGCTGTTACGGGCTTGTCATGCTCTCGTGTTCGTTGAGCTTTCTTCGTAGAATAAACCAGTTCCGCGGTATTTCGTATGTTGGATTTATTTATGACCAATGCGAGCAAAATTGCAGTCTATAACCAGTACGTCAACCACCTGTTCCTCGTTGTTAAACAGAAGATCCAGCACAGATAATCTTCTTCCTTTTCGTAAGCTGGTAGATAAAATGACGCAGTTACAATCGGATCACTGTTACCGGGCTCTGGTGGTTCGACTCTGAATGGCACTCCGATTATGGCTGTAGTTTCTAAACAATGCACATCGATAGCCTCCATGCTAACGAGGTGAGTGTATTTTCCCTTCACATTATATAACAGAGAGTTGGCAGAGTTGGATTCTATTTTTGTTGTAGACTTTAGTGCGATGCACCAAGCATATAAGCTAGGCGTTTCTGCCCATTAACTGCAGACGGCTATAAAGGGAATCGGGGAAGTGCGATTCTCGATCCTTCAAGGCCTCACACTGTGTGTTGCTAGGGTAATGCAGAATTACCCGCTTTTTGGAAGTCAGTCATTTGGGGTGAGTAATGCCTAGCACGGTAACTTCAGTCTCTGTCATATCCGCGTGAAACCAGGCGAAAGTGAACCGATGACACCACATGGCTTAGAAGCTTAACGATCTTTTCATTCGTCCGGTACTGTGGGAAAGTCTTGGAACGTTGGTGGATAAGTAAATTGTTTCTAGCGCCTAGGAGCCCACTGGCAGCTAAAGGAGTCAGGTGTGGAAGATAACGGACGGATGTGTGGTCAACCGCCAGTTACGTTGATGGGATACTGACACCTCGCAAGCCAGCAGCAATGCACTCCAAAACGCGCTACAGCTTATAGAACTGGTATTGTAAAAAATACGATTTCCATTCATCTTGAACGCAAGGACGCTTTTTCAAACAAGTGTACAAATGCAAGAGTACTGTAGAAAATTGGGGCAGTTGTACACATGCATACAGACACAACTTCGTCACAAAATCATTGAATCACATGTTAAGAAAATAATATTAATCCAAGTAGATCTGATAACTTTGAGATTAACAAATGTAAGCACAATCGTATGCAGCATACTGATAAGCCATAAATCAAAATGGGTAGAACCGCCAAAATGGTTTGACCACAAGTATGAGTAAAGCAGTAAGTAAGCAATTCTTAAATGTTTAAAAACAATGACACCGGCTTTCTTCGCAAAATGAATTGAGGAGTTGAAGAAGTAGCACTACCCATCGTTTTGGTTTAATGACCTATTTGGAAAGTAGCGAAGCGAAGTCACTGAAACAAGGTTACTATAGCGAGACTGTTCACTTATTCCAGGTAATATTAGCTTTCTGATATGCCAAACGTGCTCAGATATTTTCAAAAGCACAGCACGCATTCACCGCAGCACTAGTGAGAAGCGAATTTCAGTCGATTCGGTTAGAGTCCAGTTACACTAATCTCCTGCTAGTGTTGCTAGCTAGCATGATAACGTTTTATAGAGGAATCACAAGGCTATATTATGCCGTTTTCTCCCTGGCGCGTTGTTACTGAATTAGCCGGTAAACAAACTATAAGATCCTTCGATCGGCGAGCCAGTTGATAGCAAGTTCTCCCAAAACAGTCATGTGATATATAAATGCTTTAATCAAGGGAATTGCAGTATCGCATATCATTTATTGTATTTCCAATATGGAAGCAATGGATATACCGATATTTCACGACTCAAGTCATTTAGGATTGTGTCCATTTGAGGCAATCCGTGTAAGGAACGTCGCAGTCTCACTTGACACTACTTGTCAGTGGCACGTTTAAAAGATGTCCGGCTAAGGAAAATGCCTGACTATAACACTCTGCGTATGATGGTCTGCCTCAAATGCCGCTAAATGTTTGGCGCATTGTCCAATCGATATTCCTTTTAAACCAAGAATAATATTTATTCCATTTTTGGCCCATTTTTCTTTACGATATACTGCGAAAGCTCAGGTAAACTGTCGATGCCTCTCATAGATTGAAACGGGGCTGGCTGTCAAAGTATTTGGTAAGTTAAGCGGTCGCGGTCATCAGCTGAAATACTGGTAGCCAATACAAGCAAGGTCCGAGCTATTTGCTGGATGCATCAAAACTTCCATACTGAGCTGCTGCATCTTGATACGAGTCGACTGTTACGTCAGAACATGCGTTTTAGCGTAAAGAAGGATTCAAGCCACACTTGGGCGCTGTTAACTGGTTTCGACCACCATAGTTTGCAGTTGTTGACACTAGAGTTTGGCAGTAACCGCGAAATCGTCAGGTTGCATATCCCAATGGATGACGTCACGCCGATTCTACCAAATCGGAGGCGTCAATATTTCTGTGCAGTTTACATTTCGTCATTTGTGCTGGTGTCTCATCATTAGCGATCTAATGACGCTTATTGCTACTAATGACAAAGACCACCCAGTTCTCGCCTAGTGCGAAGACATCGTTCAATCATCGCACATTGCGTCCTCGGGTGAGCAATGAAACTTCGTTAGTACAACGGTTTTAAAAGCTGATCATTAATCGATTTGTTCTGCAAGTTGCCCGGGCTTTTTTACCATTCCGCATTGGCGCAGATGGCGATGAATGGTGGATCGTTGAAGACCAATGTGTGATGAAACTTCATGCAAACTTTGTCTCGTGTCCTCTCCCAGAGCGTCCTGGCTGTTGCTGATAGTATTCGCTGGTTTGCGCCCTTGAGTAAAACTGCTTGACACTTCTTGGTTCCCAATAGTCAATCCACGAATTCAAAATCCCACCACATTTTATCTTGGAGCGTCTGTAACCGATATGTCACTTAGGTCTTGACATGCTTTAACCGCTTTGCATCCTTGTAAGGACTTTTAAAGTAATCTTTCGCGAACAGCAGGCCGTTCATTTCTCAATACCACAGAAACAATATAATGTAGAATAAATCTGCAGAGTAAGATTGCTGTCATAAACATTTCCCCTATATACCCAAAATAAATTTCGAAATACTACCATAAATGTACTGGAATCGAATCCGAAGAATTTGAACAAGATTTCTAGACAACTCAAAATTAGACAAATTGCTCCTCTATACTTCGCCAAATCCGTTACATGCATGCAGAATAGGCTTATGCGCAAAGATATCTACATACAACAAGCTCAAGCAAAGTGTGACAAGATAATTTTAGCCCTTCACTTTGATACCACTTGTTACTCTCTCGACATAGTTGCTTCCATAACGACAGAAACATTAGATAAAAAGTCATTAACTTAAGCATCGTCCTAAACTAGGTTTTGGAAGTTTTTGATTTTATAACGTCTTTCCCAACTGATTAATAGTATGCATACATCCAATCTGCGCTAGATATTAGAGATCCCGACCATCAGATTAACAAAGTTATGTGAAGTAACCAAGTTCGTCATCGTTGACACAGGCAACGCGCTCTTATCCCTAGTCGAGGTGCCTTATGGAGTGTACTTTGTACTGTCAAACCGTGTGCATTGCGTGACACACATAATAAAGTGCATCACATAATACCAAACCGTACTCTTAATCTTATGTTTCCATCTCCTGAGCACAAAGCGAAATCATTTATCGCAGTTTACTAACTTTTACTTCTGGTAGACCTGCTTAGAGTAACACGCATGTGCTGACCTAGACACCGGGGATATCCATACCGTGAATTCATCTGTACGAAGTTGAAATAAACCGTACAACAAATCATACATAATAACTGTTTTGTTATTTGTCTGCTTGAACAGCCATTGCTGAAATTTTCCTTCAATTTAACCTGACTTAAGGCAATTGAATCAAAACACGGTGTACTACGTGAGATAAACCCCAGTTAACTGTGTCACGGGGACATTATCAGAAATGGAAAGAATTTAAGTGTTACTGGCATCCAAAATCTCCTTA
This sequence comes from Dicrocoelium dendriticum, assembly GCA_944474145.2. Taxonomy (NCBI): domain Eukaryota; kingdom Metazoa; phylum Platyhelminthes; class Trematoda; order Plagiorchiida; family Dicrocoeliidae; genus Dicrocoelium; species Dicrocoelium dendriticum. Next base: position 8,282 of record CALYDF020009115.1, read on the forward strand.
GAAAATTTGCAATTCAGTCCTAGGTATCTGACATCAAACACGGTATTTGTGGCCAGCTCCAGACGCTTTTCTCCCTAATCTACCTGACGCTTCAGACAATGGATCACGTTGGCAAATAAAAGCTTTATGTATAGTGCTAATCATTTTCATGCTTACAAAGGTTACTTTCATTTCAGAACGTTGCTGGTGCCCTCGACAATTGCGGCAGTGTGCTGTCCTGCTCTGTCCGAGCCACTAGCCAATCAGTTGTCTTAACTAGACCCAGGGGTGAAAATTACTCCTGACTGGTGTCACGAGCACTGGCGGAGGCTTCTCGATGGATATGAGGTTATAATAGCTAGCTGGAAATAAAAGATGTGATCTTTCCGATAGCAACTGTTCTGTACTCGTCTGTGTGATTCAAACGTTTGCATGCACTTTAAGTGTTGCAGCAAACAGGGCATATCTAGTAGCGGTACTTTAACGATAATAGCGACGTGTGTACAAACAGATGACGCTTCAGACCAGTGCTTTTCAAACTGCCATACGCTTACCACAGGTGAAACTTTAGTCTGTGCATTGGTACTCGTAGGGTTCTTAATATTCCCCAAATCGGCATTGCTAGGATGCCAAAACTACTGTAAATGCGTCGAGGACTCCAAGTCGGCTTTTATAAATTAACTACATTTTTCAGATTTCTCTTTTACTTCGTATCCAGTGGCTCTCATCAAGGATCCTTCTTCAACATTTTCGCATACCTGCACATTGGCTTCCGTCCATTTATCATCGCAAGCATCCCTTCTACACGTACATGGATGGCCTCAATTTTCTGTTAGCATACTTTCCGGTGTTCAGGCTTTTTATGCACTTGACTGTAATTATTATAAATCATCGCGTTAACGCCATATTTAATATTTGCCTCAGTTTTATCCACCGATTTACCTCAGCAATTTGTGAGCTAGAAATAGCTAAGGGCTGTTTAGGTGATTGTTTCTTTACTCCATGTCCACAAAAAGGGTATAATAATCTAAATACTGCGTTTTATTTTTCTTTCTTTCTCTCCTAGGTTGTCTGTTGTATTTCCATTTTTCTTCTTCCCGTTTATAGTTTTATTTTTGCTAGCGCTTTACATCGTGCGCAGTAGTTATCAAGAGGGACAAATTTATCTTCGGAAATATGCCAAATGCATGTAACGGCGTTTCGAAAAGCGAAGTGCCGGAGCAGTATTAATGCCAACATTTCCGCCTAATTATTAACATCGAGATGTGTCGAAATAACAACCAAAAATTAAAATGAAGACCACCAAACAAAATGATAATTACTGTGTAGCTTATCTGGCAGTGGGTTTATATTAATTTGATTGTGAAATTCATCAGTAGTCTGCGTGCGTTACCTGCAAATATATACCGTCGAAGCAGTGTAGGAACCCATGCTTACTGTTTTAAATATCCTTGTTGCGTTTCGACTGTCGGAAGGAACGAACTTCTTCACTTGTTGATTCCAGCGCGCACAGTACCTCAGTCGCTTCGAATTGGAACGGATAATGTATATAGTCGGCCGACGTGAAGTCGTAACTGATAGGGCAGGCGAAACGCCTAAACCCCGCACGGCTGTACCGAGACCTACAGAAAGGAGACTGGCCAATAGCTAGCATACTTCTACTGACTCAAGTAAGGCAACTGTGCTTTCTGCACCATATTTAGAGCTCCCTATAAGCAGCAGTAGATGTGTAAACTAAAAGCAAAGTCATACGTTTGTTGACACCTGAGTTGTCACGTGGTAACACCTTCTCCGAGAAGTGAAGCGACGGGGCCGATGCTTTTAAGAATTGGACACATCACAGTTGTTTAGCGTGCTCGGCAGCTAAGGCATTGGCATGAACACAGATCAGTAGGCGGTTTGTTAACTTGAGGAGAGTCCGGGAGATACGGTAGTGCGACTAGGACGCTTTCAGTGGAAACTGAGCGGGATACGTTGACGGCTGTCTGACTGGGGAAAACTCAGTTGTGGTCTGGGCAATTGTGTGAGCAGTAGTTACCGCAGGGAGACCTCCGCTCTGAACTGAGCAGGTGGAGTTTCTGCATAGTGACCGTTTTATTCGGACCCGATAGTTTACTGACGCTGGTGAACCCGGGGTGAGTTTGACAGGGCCGTGCCATCCCTCTTATTCAGGAATCAGAAAAAAACATGAAATAAAAATGGGAACGTATATAATGGTGATTGAAAGCTGGGCTGAAAGGAATCGCCTACCCAGTGCGGTCGATCAGGCAATCGACCGAGCGGACGAATGCGTTTTCAAACACCTGGCTAATTGGACTTTTGCCTCAGAGTTGAGAAGGCAGTGTTTTCGGCGGCATTATCTGGCTACGTTGGCAGAGTTTTGTTAACACGTTTTTCGTAGTCAAGACTGTTGGAAGTTTGATTTTTCTTCGGCTGGGCTAGAAATTTTGCGGAGAAATTTCTGGGTGGTTAATTCGGAATAGCGAAAAAAAGTGACGACGGACAAGCACGGAAATGTTACAAATGTTTCTACCGAACATTTCCAAAAGCTGCTTCTTCAGCAACAATCCCAGATGGAAGCACAAATGAAACTGATTGAAAGTTTAACGCAGTGCTTAAACGTACAATCAAACGGAGCAGCTACACGGGACACGCAGGCTGTTTCACTTGATCTTCTTACAAATTCAATCACTGAATTTCATTATGATGCTGATTCCGAATGCACTTTCGAGACGTGGTTCAAACGTTGGGAGGACATGTTCTGGACGGATTTCGGCCGTCAAGATGAC
>CALYDF020009116.1:0-11056 GCA_944474145.2 Dicrocoelium dendriticum
GACTGGGTGAGACTTGTAAATGGACCTTAGAAGTATGCACTTCCGCGGCGCAACGGGCTTGTATGCGCCCCCTCATGTCCGAAACGGTGGATCACAATTGGTCTGAGAGCAATGAACAGCTGGAACATAAGCGGACGACCGAAACCATGTCTAAGATAATAACATCGTCGGCATGCCTACTCGCGTGAACGAGTTTTGGGCGCCTTTGTTAACGGTGATGACTGGCAGCTGGTGGCAGCTGTGAACAACGTCAAATATCAAACAGCCTTATACTTGATTCGTTGTTATCTTGAGCAGGAGCCGAGTACTACGCAGGCGGGCGGTCGTAATCGGACTCTGTCGGAGGAAGACGTAGATGACATCTTGGATTGGATCGCAAGGGACGCAACTCCTACACTACGAGAGTTGCGAGTGCGAGCAGAAATAGACAAGGACATTTCGAAGTCAACAATCGCACGGCATCTATATGGTCGATTGATAACCATGGATAACATCTATCAGGTTCCCGCGTGAATGAACAATAAGCGAACCAAAGGGTTACGCAGGGAATTCGTTCGGCAGTTTCTACAACATGAGAGCGATGGCAAGTTCTTCATTTAAATTGACGAAGCAAACTTCAACTTTTACTGTAAACGTACTCGTGGTCGGGCACCTAGCGGAGTGAGGGCCTGTTGCAAAATTGCCAACAGTAAAGGCCTCCATTTGCCTTTGATCGGTGCATTCACAATGAAAGGAAAAGTGTCGATGGTCACGCGGAGATGCTCATACACAGGTTCCCTATCTCTCGAATGGCTGTGAAGCTATTTAGACAACCTGAAAGGGGAGATGGAGCACCGGCAGGATGTCGTGGTATGCGGTAATCCACCATGTCACACAACACTGGAAGAACTATCCTCAGTAGATAAATAAATATCCAGTCTATTCTCAAATTTATAGAGACACACTAAATCAGGCATGATCAAGGTTTACATGCAATCGTGTTTCACAACGATACTTTGGGTTCAATCGTGCGTGGTGTAAACGGTCAAGGCACTATAAGTGCACTGAAACGGTACATGCAAACGGAGAGTACAAAATGCTTGAACGTGTCAGGAAAACGTTGAAATATGACGCTAGTCGAAGAAGTAACCATACTGAGATTGAACTCATACCCTTCGTTCCTCATCCTGTGGAGGAGGTTTGACAAATGGTGAAAGCCAGAGTGCCAAATGGGATGAGAGTGCACTACGAGGAACTTCTGGCCTGGTAGCCCCAGAAACTCATGACGTCGGTAGATTGGAGGGTGCAGTTCCTTGAATGCATTGCCGGAGCCGCCACTAAGGATAGCAGCGTTGTGGGATGTCATAATGCTATTCAACGTATGCGTGTACATTTACCTAATAAATAAATGAATACTTCATTCTCAACTTTATAGTGACACCCCAAATCAGGTAGGATCAAGGGTTACAAGCAGTTGTGTAGCGCAACGATACTTCGGGTTCTATCGTGCTTAGTGCAAATGGTCAAGGCACTATAAGTGCAGTGCAACGGCACACGTAAACGGAGCGTATCTTGCGCGTGTCGGGCAAACATTGAAATATGGGTCTAGTCGACTTGCAAGTATGTATTTATGGGCAGTGACTTTATTCAGTAGCGAGTCACATCCGCCACGTCGCAATGTTGTTAAGTAGACATGTGTGGTTTCTTATAGGGGGAACCCTTGCCAGACGAAAACCAACCACGTCCTGAAAAACTGCTGAAAAGCATTTTGAACACTAATGTATAACTGGCAAAGCCGCTTGACTATTGGGTTTATATTCGGTTATTTGCAGTCAAATGGCTTCCAATTTCCTCTGTTCGCTGGACAGATAGGTTGAGCGAAGCCGGTTGAGGATGGAAACATCACGAATAGTCTTCTGTGGTGTGTCCAGGTGAGTAACGTTTAAAACTTTCTGCTGTCTGGATTTTTTAGATGTATAAGTTTCGGTAGTGTGTGGGCGTGTCCAGCTCTCCATACTGACAGCCGTTGTGGTTGTTGCGGTTGAGTCCATTTAGTATACAACCATGCTCCATGTAGGTACCTGTCAGTTTTTACCTGCGTCTTGGGCGAAAACTCTTCCTCAGTCCAATCCTAGATCTCCAAGTAGTTCCGGACCTCGGAGAAAAGGGAAAGTGAGGGACATCCGAGAGACGAGCGCACGAACAGGCGTGGAGGTAAACATTGAATAAGTCCTATGTTCCAACGTTTGTCGTTAAGACAAAAGCATGTACACTGTGCAACAATGCTTACGCATTTGAATGTCCTATAGAATAAATAGCCATATGGGTAGATTGCTAACATATGCGTAGAGACAAGTGCGTTGTACCAGTAAGTAATCCACGATCTATCAGTTTAGTATGAGGTAAAAATTGCGTGGGCGGAGAGGAAAGAAAGTTAAAAGACTGGTGGTGATTGCATTGTGCATGAACAGCAAGTAGCCGGCCTAGTACTATATGGAACGCAGAATAAGAGTTAAAAATAAATAGTTTGCTGCAAGAGAGATCTAAAGGTCAGTTAGTGGAAAGGCAGCGGAAAGATTGGATGCAGACATTTTAAGAGCATAAAGGTTATTGAGATAAGGGGTGGCTCCTAACAAGCACTGGGTAATCGCAGATGCATGGGGCCTACGACCAACACCTGCTTCTAAACAGGGTGTCGAATTTAAAACGATCGACAGATGGTGGTGCTAGGAAAGTCAATCGGTGTCCAGATTTAGCCATTCCAATAAGACGCTTGGCCCCTATTGTACGCCTACAGGGCCACAAACAGCATCAACGAGCCAGCGAAGGTAAGTGGTACAGACATTATAAGAGAAGGTATGATGGAGAGACGAGGAGTGTATCCTAGCGAACTCCAGATTTGCGCAGAAGGGCATGCAGCCTACAAGGTATCGCTGCAAAAAACGATGAATAAGACAAGACGAACGTTATATAATGGCACTAGGAGCGAGAGTATCGGTGACCAGCAAAGGCATTCGGATTAAGCCTTCTAATAACTATTGAACACCTACAGTGACAGAATAAGTCAACAAACCAGCGAAGGTATGTGCTGCAAACAATCCAAGAAAGCAAGAGTTGGAGATAAGGAGTGGCTCCTAGCGCAAAGATGTGTGCTACCTAAAATGACTCGCTGCAGCTGAAAAGTGGCGACGTAGGTAATAAGAAGAACGGATAACGGTATTAAGGGAGAGAGTATCTACGTTTAGCAATAGCATAAGGGTAAAGCCTTCTAGTTGCTAGTGGATACCTACTGTCCCAAAATAAGTCAACAAACGGCAAATGTATATGACGCAGACACTCCCAAAGCATGAAGGTTGGAGATATAAGCGAGTGGCTCTTAGCACGCTCGGGATATGCGCAGAGATGCTTGGAGCTTACGAAGAGTAGCTACTGCTAGCCAGTGGTAAGAGAAGGAACGGATAATGGCGCTAGGAGTGAGAGTAGCAGTGATCGGCAATGACATTTGGATGAAGCCTTCTAATTACTAATGTATCCCTGCGATGTTTCAGGATAAGCCTACAAACAACAAAAATATGTGACGCAGATAGTCCCAGATAATAAGGGTTGAAGAAAGCAAAGATTGGCTCTAGGCAAAGCTCTGGGTGATCGCAATGCATGCAGCCTGCGACCAATAGGTGCTTCTAAACAGAGGCCGAGTTTAAGATGATCGACAGATGGTGGCGCTAGGAAATCTATCAGTGGCCGGATGTAGCCATTCCAATAAGACGCTTGATCACTAGTGTATACCTACAGGTTCACAGATACATCAGCTAGCCAGCGAAGGTAAGTGATACCAACCTTCTAAAAGATTACGCGATGGAGCAACAAGGAGTATATATTAGCGAGCGCCGGATATGAGCAGCAAGGCATGGAGCCTACAAAGAATCGCTGCGAAAATGATGAATGAGACAAGGCGAAGGACATATTATGGCGATGAGACCAAACGAGGTGGAAACCAGTTATGAGGAGTCCGTGTTGAGAAGAGCAACACCCAACCAACTTCTGTCGTATACCGTACTAGTGCTCGCAGTGACCGAGCTCTGAAAAGAGCTCATATGTCACAATGCAATCACATAGCGGGTAATTCAAATTCAACTTCGAAGTCCTTACCGCGGTGCTACGCGTTGCTAACGGAGCCTCGTGCCATAAAGCTCAAGCGTCAGCCTATAAAACTACGCCCGGAGATAATAACTGGCCCAGGTTCGCTGCATTAACTGAGTCCAAACGAGGATGAAACCAGATTTGTGCTATAAGATCAGGAGGAGCAACAGCGAGCCACCTTCAATTCGGAGACGGTCCTTTTGCTCGTAATGTGTTTCATCTTCTTTCCGTTGAACCTAGGTCTGAATGCAGATCGCGTGTTGCAAACCAACTACACTATCATTTCTCCTCTAATCGGACTGCCAACTCTCAGTGCCCTGTAATAACCTAGTCTCATCTGACCGGTATGCCCCTTTGACCTTTTCCAGACTAGCAAGATATACCGATCTAATCTCTGTAGACTCAAAACTATGTCTTGCTTAGATTGACAGCTTGCTAGACTTGTTTACTCTTTGTTAATATAGACACTTCCATCAGTATCCTGTGCACTCCATCCTTCTCCAATCGGACGACCATCTCTCAATGCCCTGCAATAACCTAGTCTCATCTGACCGGTCTGCTTCTTTGACCTTTTCCAGACCAGCAACATTTAAACGGTCTAGACTCTGTAGACTCAAGCTACGTCGCACTTACGTTGACAGCCTGCTAGACTTGTTCACCCTCTATTTATATAAGCACCTCCACCTCTAACCTGTCCACTTCTCGACTCACTCCATTTGCCCTCCAAAATCAATCTCATCTCGCCGACTAATCCCGTCTCAACTGATCGGTATCCTGCTCTCCGACTGCTCTGACGTTATTGGCCATCGTTCAGATGACTGAGCGCCGTCTGTATTCAATCCTTCTACAATCGGACGGCCACCTCTTTGTGCCATACCCAAATTGAGCCTCATCTGATCAGTCAAACTCTCTGGAAATCCTACCAGGCTACCGGGATGTTAGCGGTATAGGCTTCGTCGATCCAAATCAGTGTCTCCCTCACTTTGATAGCATGCTGGACCTATTCCCCCTATGTTAATATAACCACTACTATCTCTGACCAGTCCAATCTTACTGACTCCACTTATCTTTTCAAATGAACCATAGGACTCATTCGCAATGCGCCGACCAAATCCAATCTCGGCAGATCGGTCTCCATCTCTCCGACTTTTGGGACCCTGCCGGCTATTACTCTGAAGACTGAACGCTCTGTCACCATTACCTCGAGAGCCACGTTAACTGTCGCATTCCTTAGCCCTGAACGTAAACGCTCGACTCTGTCCTCTCCTTATCGCGCTCTGCCTTTATTTCTTCTTCAACCGGAGAGCGTGCTCTCAGTGCCCTGCTCTATTATCCTTTTCGACTATCGAAATACAGTTCTAGGCTCCGCTACACCAACACACAACTTCTCTCACATTGCGAGCCTGCCTGACTTGCATACCTTACATTCATGTAGCCCCTTGCATCCCAAACCTATCCGTCTCCGCTGACACTTTATTTATCTTCCCACCTTAACTGTTCGACTTACTCTCAATGTGCCGACTAATCGATTCTCGTCTGATCGGTCCCCTGCTCTCCTAATTCATTTAGACTGCTGTGGTGTTACCGGCGTTTGATGAGAAGTCCGATGGTTCTGACCCATTACCTCTCGGGCCCCATGGACTTTTCCACACTTTATAAGTAACCTCTCTCTATCCGGACCGTCTCCTTTCCTTCTGGCGTCCTCTACTATTGTTTCTTCTCTAATCGAACTGCCATCTCTCATTGCCCTGTAATAACCTAGTCTCATCTGACCGGTATGCTCCTTTGACCTTTTCCAGACGGGCAAGATATACCGATCTAATCTCTTTATACTCAAAACTATGTCTTGCTTACATTGACAGCCGGGTAGACTTGTTTACCCACTATTAATATAGGCAGTTCCATCATTAACCTGTACCCTCAAACCTTCAATCGGACGACCGACGCTTAGTGCCATGCCCTTCTTTGTCATCATCTGATCAGTGAAATTCTCTGGGAGTACTACGAGGTCTAAGGATGTGTCGACTATTCAAGTCTCGTCTGTTCGGTCTCCGGCTCTCAGAGTTCTCTCAAACTACCGGGACATTACCGGTGATTTTTCAGAACTGATCGATTTATAATTCGCACGAGAGAGAGTCCTTGGCTTTACCACACTTTAGTAGTAAACCTTTTTCATCCTGACTATCGTCTCCTAATTGCACTCGCGAATTACTCTTCGCACTGCCGTCCGCATTCATCCGCTCATAGCTGATTCTTTGAATTTCCTTTTCCGCTTGAAACGTTGCTTTACCTATGTTGCTCCCGCATTCGGTCTCAACCTAGTTGTCCTTAGTTTCACCTCAGATGTCGCTTGCATTCGGACTGCTGTCATCATCATCGGTTTACCCGTTACTCTCCAACAATCATATTAATCGCTTAACTTTGTCAACACGCTTTGTTGTATCGGTCTCTTGACCCTGCGCGTGCAGAGCCTTCTTTCTACCTAGTAGTTGTAGTCTGAGTCACACCAGCGACGTGATGTAAAGAACGCGCTTGCAAATTATGTATACTAAACAAAATTACATAAGTTTTAATGTATCATAGGCACCGTTGCGCGCCACCAGTCTGTGTTTGTGCTTCTTGATTCATTTCTGTCTTTCCGTTTGGCTGCATCTTGTCCGTTGTTTGTTTTCTCCCGAGATTTCCGCAGACTCATCCGCTAAAACAAGGTTTATCCTCTGGGACTGGTCGATCCACCCTCATAAGCCAGCTGGTTTACACGCTTGTTCTTTTCTCCGGGAGATGAATAACCCACACATCGTTCCAAATGGAGCTCTTTTCGACATTCCGCAGAAGCTACCACCACGGGGGCTAAACAAATTTGTTTAGCTCGCCTCGTACTCACAGTAGAACAATTTACTCACCTGGAATAATGTACTTACATAGAGCCACTGTTCCACAACCGAAGACAGACAATTCTGGCGTGATTACCTTCACTGCCTTAAACATTCCGATTCTCCAGTAACCTGGAGCTTTTCTGATGTCATTTCACGGACAGAATTGCGCGCGTATAAGCCGCTTTTACGATGAGCTTTCATGGAGTTCTCACTTGGCCACGGAGACAATTACACTTAAATTTGAAGGAAGTACTAGTCCACTTTGCGGAGAATAGCATTTCTTCCTGTTATGGACATATTCAGACACAAGAAACAACTGCACTCACCGTCCCTATGCCAAGTCCAGCATGAATAGCTGGACACGGGTTGCGAGTCCGGCGATATAATAGAAACAGTCGGCCTCTATTAACAATGTGTTTACTCACCTGCATCAATACCATTCGACTCTGTGACCCTTAAACCATTGACGGGCTTCAACGACTACTGCCGGACCATTACCTAGCCATTCGGCAAACGAAGGAAGAATTTTGGCTTACACCCGACTGCGAATAATGGAGTGCAAAATCGGTCTATGCGATGCATAGCCGACCAGCACTACAGTTCAACGGAAGCTACGACAGTGTTCCAGGACGTGGTGGGCTTTTGCCTGGCAAGCGTTCTCCCTATAAAAGCCACAAATGTCCGCTTAACAACACTGCAGCGTGGCGGATGTGACTCGCCACAAACTGAAGTCACAGCTATACATTTCACACTGACGCAGTCCTCAGCCTCCTACATCCAACCTGTGCAACTGCTTTTACTATGAAGAATGCTTTAGTGGAGTACAGATCATCCCGGCTTCGTAATGGTCATTGATTGCACTAAACCTTGTTTGGGGTCCTGTGCTCATGGATCATTACATGGCAAATTTACCCCCCACTTGTATCTTGACGCAACAGTTTTGCGCGCCACAGCGCCATCATGGTCCTTGATCTAACTATTACCTGACAATATGCTAGCTCATATGCACTACATCTTTTCGTTTATTCCTTTCATTGAAACATATTGTTTTAATATTCCAAAGAAGCTATGCTTGGATGCATATTTGATCATGCCTTTGGAGGTGTGTCCCGTTTAACAGAGAATATGCCATTTATTTATTTATTTATTTAAACGTGTAACCCAATTTGCGGCTCCCATTATTCTGAACGCAAAGGATGACGCAGTATTGCGTACTCTCATAGCTAACCGTGAACAACCTCGCAGTGCAACAATGCTAAGACAGCTTACGTTCGGGCCGCTGAAATAAGCTTACCTTGGGCTGCAACGAATCATAACATCATAACAGGCTTTAGTCAACGGGAGCCCAGCGCATCCAGCAAGAAACAGCCAGCTACATCTGACCGCTCAGACAGCATTGTGGCTAACACTACGAAGGCATCCAGTGCTAAACAGGCTTGCAGAGCAAACGCACCTAGTCACTCACCTGCTGTGGTTATGTCAACCACACAAGCATTAAACATAGCAAGATCCGTGGAAAACCAGTCACCGCAGACTGGTTGGGACAATGTGGAGTTCAGCGTACTTGCATTTAATGTTCTGGATGGCATATCGACGGGCGAGTTCAAGAGCATAATCCTTAAGGTTAACGGTATCGCGGAAACTTCTGTACACGTTAAGTGGTTGGTCAAAAGGATCAGTAAATTCCAAGCCCCAAGCAAACGAAGAACAAACGATAGTAGAATCTTGCGCACTATACTTTTGAATTGTGAACAACTCCGCAATGACACCAAGTCAAGACAACTTTATTTCGGCCCAACAAGACGTACACTACCGAATCATACCCCAGCTACGTGTGAGACGGCACCGCGTACCACCACCGATACCAATACACCTACGGCGAGTGCTACATTTGGTAAGCTAAACAGCTCCCACCAACTTCATGCGCATCCAAGCTGTTCTGTACTGCTACATCTCTCAGACCTTCGCCGCCGGTCCTGATAAAAAGGCCAAATAGTCCATTGCTTCCTACCACGCAACCAGCGAATTCTTTAGACCAGGTGAGGATGAGCCGCGACAGATTCATCCCGGCACAAAACTCCTCGTCGCCCAACTACCAGCTGCAATGTCTTCTCACTCACTTACTACAACTACTGCAGATAGCGAAGTAACTATCAACGGCTTCATCTCGTCATCCGTAAAACTAGCACACCCCAAGTGTTCTTTCTCACTTCTACTTATAAATGCTAGGTCCCTAAACAATAAAATGCATATCTTGCGTCCTCTGTCTGTCCACGTCGACCCTGATGCAACATTTATCATGAAAACATGGTTCCCCTATGTTTCAGAGGAGGACTACTCACTTCCTGACTATCAGCTGTTTATGCAGTCTCGTGTGCATAAACGAAGGGCGGGTGCGCCATTTATGTTAAAAATACTTACCCAGCAAAAATATCCAAAATCATGAAGGCGTCTGAGGCGATGGATTCCATATGGATAAGGGCTGATATCCTGGGATCGGCAGTATTATTTGGGTGTGCTTATAGACCACCTGATACCTCAGTTCAGGGTGATAAAGCACTTATGGATACCTTTGCGCAAGCGTCAACTTTTCCTGCGAGTACAAAATGGTTGCAGGAGACTTCATTCTGCCTGAGTTAAACTGGCTCTCACCTGCTGCAACAACGAAGCATGCTGACCTACTAGGATGTATCAATTTAGGAGGCTGGACGCAACATGTATGTGTTCCAACCAGGGCGGCACATATTCTTGACCTAATGTTTACGCTCGGCATCCCATCAACGCGAGTGGTAGTCGGCCGGAAGTTTCCGGGTAGTGCGCACAGATTGGCGCATTGCTCGGTTTACTTAAAGCAACCTAATGCCCACCCAACAGAAACAGGCGCAGTCGTAGTACACCGCCCGATGCAACTCGTCAACTGGACAACCTTTGCTGTACTCGTCCGATCAAGAAATTGGGATAAATTCTTTATGTCTGATTCTGTGGATCGCCCGGCTGAGTTGTTTTATGAGGAATTACTTCACTGTCTCGACTCTCTAGCCCACTTGTCTCATTTAATAAGGCACTCATCGAAAAGTGTGCCCCAAAACAAAATGCATAACAGAATGTGTCTGCTTGGACGATCCTATAACAAAACCTTCAATTTTGCCCACATCCTGAGAGCGAACGAGATTGCACATGAGATTTCTGCCAGAGCTAAGCCGCAGCAAACCAACCAAGAAATATCCGCACGAAATAGTGCGAGCATAGCTAAGAATCTCAGCTCACTGTTGCGCTCTCGGACCCCTAACTAATGACGACAGATCTCTACCCTAAAGATTAGTCCCAACCACACTTCTAGTGACGCAAAATTTTATTTCAATTCCTCAGCTCACATTGTAAAGAATTGCAGTGTTTAGAAATAGGTTCAACCTTTCAGGTCCAGCAAGTACCTGTTAGCCAGTCCGTGTGCTCTGTACAGTTTGACATAAATAGTGTCCGTTCTGCGATTTCAACTACCAAGCCATCCTGGAACCCTGGTCCAGACGGAATACCGCCCAGTCTACTAAAGAATGGTGGTGAAGATATCCCTATTCTTCTTTTGAAACTCTTTACGTTATCAATGCAAAAAGGTCAATGCCCGACCGCTTGGAAACATTCTATCATTATGCCAAGGCATAAGGGCGGAAGCCTACAGGAAGTTTGTAAATATCGTTCTATTAACCACACTTCTATTATCTCGCGCGTGCTGGAGAAGTTGATTAAAAATGCCCTAGTGTCTCATCTTTATGCAGGCGAGCACATAAATGAATCTCAGCACGGGTTTCTAAGTGCTTGGTCTTGTGAAACCTGGCAGCTGGACTTCCAGAATTTAGTCACCGAGGCCATTGACTTTAATCTTTCAGTTGTCATTCTTTACCTCGATATGCAAAAGGCCTCTGAAGAGTACCACACATGCGCCCGATGCATAAGGTAAAGGCTTACGGCGTAGACAGTCCTCTATTAGACTGGCTGGGTTCCTATCTAATAGGACGTACGCAGTCTAATAAAATTGAACAGTATATCAACCCCGACCGCCGTCC
>CALYDF020009117.1:0-11051 GCA_944474145.2 Dicrocoelium dendriticum
TATGCGCGTAGCACGGGCAGAGTGAGGGCTTACGGCAAGATGTCGCCACCCTTACAAATACAGTTAAACATAGTTTTACATCAGCACGCATAAATTTCTATGCTACTGGTCAAAATGTACTACTTTGTGCAATTGCCCATCATACATGTCTGTAATTCCATGCTCACGTCCTTGACGGTGTGCCCCGCAGTGACGAGAATAAACTATTTATTTTATTTATTTTTAGGCGCAGGTCCGAGATGTCGCACTAGCGAAGCGCATGTTGGTTTGTACTGTCGGAAAATGTTGGCGAGCTTATCAAAACGCGTTAGCCGTTTAAAAGATTGAGGTTCGGGGTAGTCGATTTTGGCTTGAATTTTATCCTGCAGTGAAACGACGCCTGCAGCGAAGGTACAATGGCCGAGAAAGTTGACGGTCGACACCAAAGAAATACTTTCTTGCCTTGAGCGTCACAGTTTATTGAGCTAAACGAACAGAAAATGTTCTTACGTGGCGCATGCGCTCTCTTCGTGAAGAGCATGCGAGTAAAATGTCGAGATACGTTTAAACGGTCTAAGCCGCGTCCAACATTCTTTATGAGGAGCCGAAAAGTTTGCGCAGCATTCTTTGGATCGAATGGCATGCGCAGAAAATCGAACAAACTAATCGGAGTTTTCACGGCATTTTTATCTATGTCCGCTTCGGCTAACCAAGTTTGTTTGTATGCGCATATCAAGTCGAGTTTGCTGAAAATATTTTTACCCGCAAGACGCGGTGAGGTTTACTAGGTTTGGGACCGGATGACAATCGGGTTGCTAAGCGTATTCAAGGTTCGTTAGTTGCCGCAAGTAAGTCAGTCGACCAGTACCTTCTTCAGGACCATGTGATGAGGCGACGCCCATGGGATGCAGGACTGCCTGACGATAGCAAAATGAAGAAGGTGATCGAATACAACACTGCAGCCCGTAGTTTGTCCAAAGCAAGTCAGCTTGGACGTACGCTAACTGGATGACGGCGCGTGACTAGAAGGTGAGCGACCTCTGTCATAGTTTATGAAAACTGTGCACCTGGTCGGACTAGTCATAAGTATTCGGAGATTAGGCACAAGTAGTCGGACGGTGCGTCCGTGATCCGGAAAACGGAGCTGATTATCGGGACATCTGAAAGAATGCCAACAACACCAAGGTTTGTACGGTCCTCTAAATGTCTGTGGTGACCGGCGTCAACAAGCAACCCAAAATTTCGGAGGAAGTCGATACCGATATTTTCAGAGGTTACCGACGCAACCATGAAGACCCAGCGAAAAGCTCGGCAAAGCTTGAAGTCCAGGTTCATCATGCGCTGACCGAATTAAGCTATCGGAAAACTGTGGCCTCACACAGGTTGTACGTAGGCTTTGCGTGCTGGTCGTTCGCCTTCGCAGGGATGTCGCTAGCTTCCGCTTCCGTGTCTATAAAGAGTGTGATGAAACAACATCGAAACTTAACGTAAAACAGGCTATTTGCTTGGTTATTGATGGTTATGTTGGTCGCGCTAGTAAACGGGCAATTCGTTTTCACTGAATCGGCTGAGGTGTGCCTAATGCAGGGAGTCTGGCAACATCTAGCGCTTCCACCATGTTGGCAGTGATACCGACATAAATTTTCGCCGGGTTTAGTATTACCTGACTGAGAAGCTGCAAGAAAAATGTTGCCCGTTCGCGTCGAACGAGACGTAGTCGTCGCGGGTACAAACAAATTGCAAGGAACGGTAGCCAAAGGGTGGACAGCATCTGACCGTTGCATACGCTGCTTCAAAGCCTTCATCGTTGCATTCCTGCTGCGAGGTAGCGTAATTTTCTCATCTATATGGTCAGCAGGGCCAGACGCCTTGGATCAAATAAGAAACTTGGTTTTCATCGGGGTGAATACATCACCAGAGATACTGGTCGTCTGCTGCGGAAACCGCTCGAACGCAGCGTCCGCAATGGTAAGTAGTTCTTTCAGGTGCGTATCCAGAAACGTGAGCAGCATTTCTGGCATTTGCTATGGAGGACGTACAAAGCACAGTTACTTTATCACTTCTTCGTTCAAGAATAAGGGACTAGCGATGCGCTTCAGTTCGCGGAGCAAGGTGGACAGCTTACAATTTCCTAGCTTAAGACCATTGTGCTGTTCAAAGTGAGCTCGTGCACTTGGCTGTAACTCTTTTATTATCGCTTGCTGCATTGTTTCCCATTTGCTTTATTTGATGGGCAGCATAGAATGTCCTCAACCAGCGTCATGCTCGCTGGAGGAAGGCGTCGGACAAGCTGAGGTTACCTCGGAGGATCCGTCGTACTGCGTTTATTTTCCAGTTCGAGCTCCAATAACGTAAACCAAAATAGGAACAGCCAATGTAATCATGTTTACGCAACAAACGACGCAGATGCCACTTTCAAAATGTGAATCAAAAAGATAAAGGATGAACAAACCCAAAAGCAAGCTACTAAACTTACGCAAGTGACAAATGAATACACGTGTATAATAAAGCAAAGGAACAAACTCACCAATAACCACAACGACGCAAAACTACATTCGCCCGTGCGAGTCAGAGTCACCAATTTGCCGCTTGTAAAATGAGGGCGCCGTCGCCATAAAATATTTTTTCCGATCCTTCTTCATGTCCGCAAATATGCAGGAAAACAAACGCACCAAACAGGTGCACAAAGCCATGTCGCCCACCATCATGGCCCCTTCTAACGTGGCGCAAAAACGCTTTCCTATCCATTATTGTCTACGTGACCAACAACAGAGAAGGTAACTTCACCATCCATTTATATCAATACCTAAACGTAGTTCCCAAATATATGCGTTATTTATACCTTTTCACCTCCACCATCAACATAGCCTAGTTTTGGCCTAGCGTACTATACCACCTCACCAGCTTGTGGGTCTAACTGGTTAGTTAAGCTCCCGGTCAGCCAAGGTTGTAGGACTAGTTACTGCTATTAGGAGCCAGTGCGCGAAATTCATCGCGGTTAACAGAAGCCAGTTGGTGTCGAACACAGAGGACTGTATGCTAGGGGCTACAGCAACAGGTGTATAGATGAAGCGAGACAAGATCAAAGACGTGAGCGCGGGAACTTACACACGGTTGAGTGCCAAGCCGGAGGTAGGTTAACACGCACGTGTGTATGCGAGCTTATAACAGGAAAGATAGTAGGCAATTGGTCATCGGCAAAGTTGTACACAAACGATAATAGTAATACTTTATAGCGCTGCACCACGGCGGACAGACTGCTTAAATGCTAGACCACGGCCTACTCTACATATTGTCCTCTTCGTTAGCTGAAGGCAGTCACCCAATTATTGGTTGCATCAAACTTTTACATCGGTGCTGGTCTCATTGACCGTATTGTCAGATGTTTATTTCAAGCTCTAGCGTGACCACGAATATGGTTGCATGTTGCACTCCACGACACACGTCGAAGGCTCCAAAACCAAAAAATGCAATTCTAGCTACTTTTTAAAGACTGATGGCGGAGCTCAATGTGCTAGTGACAATGACGTGTTCCTATAAGCACCATTTGCTGTTCTGCTGCCAACTCGGCTAGTTATACCTGATGATTCTTGTAGAAGTCGAAAACCTTGCTTGAATAACGCAGGAATGGAACAGAGCCACACCAAAACGCTGCACTTTAAGCGCTTTTAGCTTAGTAAGGTATTATAAGTGACGCTATTTTATGCTGACCCCTACTATGTTCATAGCACTTTTTGCTTTTATTTATCTTTCAATCAGATTGCTACATCACACTTCCCTTTTCTGAACTAATCCCATCTGAAAAAGTTCCGCTTTCCGACTTTCCAGGCTGCTAGAATATAAGTGGTTTTCTCCGTAGACGCAATCCTATGTTGTTTAATTTCCGATAGCCCGCTGCTCTCGCTTACCTTTCATTAATATAGTCTTCGTAATCGCTACCTTGTCCATTTCTTCTGTCCCTGGCTTTTCCGAATAATCTAGTCTCGACTGCTACGTCTCCTGCTTTTTGCGTTCTCAGGCTAACGTAGCGTTACTGGCCACGTTTTTGAGTACTGCTCCTTACGTTCAGGTGACAGACGCAGGGGCTGCAAAAGTAAAATATACTATAGTTAAAGGTCTTCAGGATATGAGCAGAATGATTCTGTTGCAGTCCCCAAGGCATGCTAGGCTTAGGCCGATAGAATGTATCAGTAAAGGTCAAAAATTTTAGGGTGAAACCACAAGTATAAAAGAGGCAGTTCGTAAGTGAATCTAGGTCCATGGCAAACTCATAAACCGGAATCGCTCCAACGGTGTTAATGGCGCCAGTACGAACTAAGGACTGGGAAGGCAAGGATTTAAATGGCAGAGGCTGATGCAATAGGTTAAGCAGACCCCGTATGATCTGCCGATAACATTGACCAACGCAGAACATGACACAGTGCAAACGCGTTAGAAAATTGAGCTAAAATATCGGTTAGGTATGCGAAGCATGCATAGTGAAAGGAGCTTGTTGGATAACGGGGGGTCGTAAAGGTTCGTAGGTCAAAGAACTATTTATGGTACTATTGTTTTACAGACTGTTAAGTGGGTATGGGTCAGTCATGGATCAATATTTAAGATGCAGAAAATACGTTTAGAAGGACGTCATTGTTAAGTATGGGAACCACAAATGCTACATTGGCTAGAGTTTCCCTGCCGTTAAAAGACGTAGTCATAATTGAAGATAGGTGTAGTGAGCTCCGCCAGACATAAGCAGCAGCAAACAACTCAAGAAATAGCCGCACTAAATAGTGCGAACAAAGCTAAGTATCACTACCCTAAAGATTAGTCCTAACGACACACCTAGTGACACAAGAATTTTATGTGGTCTCAGCGTCACATTTTAAAGACTCGCAGTGTTTACAAATGGGTTCAACGCTTCAGGCTCTGCAAGTGCCCGGTAGACAGTCCCTGTCTTCTCTACAGTTTGAGGTAAATAGTGTCCGGTTTGAGATTTCATCTACCAAGTCATCCTCTAACACCGGTACAGACGGAATACCGCCTAGTCTACTTAAGAAGGGGATTGAAGCTATCCTATTCTCCTTTTAAAACTATACGTTATCAATGCTAAAAGGTCAATGCCCGACTGCTTGGAATGTTGCCATCATTATGCCACAACCTAAGAGTGGAAGCCTACAGGAAGTTGATAACTATCGCCCTATTAACCACCCTTCAGCAGTGTTCCAGGTCGTGGTGGAATTTTGCCTGGCAAGCGTTTTCCCTACAAAATGCCGCAAACGCCTATTTAACAACATTGCGACGTGGCGCATGTGACTCGCCACTCAATAAAAGCACCACCCCGTCACACACTGGCAAGTTAACCGATACTGCATGTACAAATTCTGTGCATATATCTGCTGTCGTGCGAACACGCCCACATATTTGCTCAGTTACATACCACTATCCTTAAATAGTTTTGCAGCTTTTTCCCTATGCTTTACTCACCTGATCCGCGCTGTGTACACAACGTCATCGGACTAGTTACTCATCAAGCTACTCCACATTAGTGAGCTGATTCTTATCTCTTAATCAGGCATTCTGTGTACATAGACTTCATACAACCTTTTGGCCATATGGGCCTACACTACTGACTCCAAATGCACCACTCCCGCACTTGGTGCTGCTAATCGTGCTATCATGTACAATATTACAATATGCTGAGCATGCCCAAAAGGCGTGCCTCTCTTTGCCAAGAATAAAATATTTATTTATTTATCTTGCGAGTGATAGAGGTTGCTTAAACGAGCCCCGTTGATTCTCCTTAATGCGGGCGAGCAACTAAAGGAATCACAGCACGGATTTCAAAGCGCTCGGGCTTGTGCAACCTGTCAGCTGAACTTCCTTAATTTAGTCACCGTGGCCATCGACTCTAGTCTTTCAGTTTTCATGCTTTGCCTTGCTATGCAAAACGCCTTTGACAGGGTACCACACATGCGCCCGAGGCATAAGATAAAGACTTACGGGGTTGACAGTCCTCTATTAGACTGGCTGGGTTTTCCACCTGATGGGACGTATGCACTCTGTTAAGATTGAGCAAAATGTACCCACCCGAAAGCCGTCCACAGTAACGTGGTGCAGGGGAGCGTCCGTGGTCCCACCCTATTTTTGCGTTATACCAGTGACCTCCGCAGGAGTTTGCAGCACGGTCGCTCCTTCCTCTTCGCGGACGACGTAAAGGTTGTCTGAGTCTTTCCCTGGTAAGGGATTATCCGGAAATAATAGTAGCTGTGAGGATCTGAAGGCACCTGAAAAGTGGTGCAAACACTGGCAACTGACGTTCTCCAATCAAAAATCTTATGTCATGACCCACAAAATTTTCTATTCCTGTTGGGTAACTAAAAATAAACGGCATCACTCTCAAGCAGGACGCCATGGCAGCAGATTGCGGCTGCCGCTAACCCAAAAGCCACAAGCTTGCAGAGAAAGTTTATTATCAAGTGGCAGGTATAAGGAGGTTTTCTTTGCGTATACGCCGCTAACTAAAATCCACAGATTCAAGGCTAGAATTTAATAAGAGCCACGTCCGGCCACATCTGGAATATTGCTTTTTTATATGCAGCAAGCTGCGGATGTCGGACCCTATTCTGCTAGAAAGAGCTCAGCGACACTTTACGAAGATGTTGCTTCTATCATAGCAAGCACTGATTTACCGACAAAGGTGCAAAGACCTTAAAATTCAGCCTCTATGACGAAGGCGCATTATTCTAACCCATGCTTGTTTATACAAGCTAATTCATAGAAAGCTGCAGAGTAATATATCACGTGTCTTAAACTAAGGAGCGCATCTGCATCAAAACTATGAAACAAGCGTCATACCATTACCCCACTAAGGGAAAAGGATAGTCTGCGGTCTCGTTGCTTCTTAGTTGCGTACGTGAACATATGGAACAGGTTGCCTTCCGGACTAGAAAACAAAAACTTGCAGGCATCCAGGAAGGAGATAGAAAGATTCCTATGTGTTGACAATATACTAAGCACCTTAGCTGCCTGTTGTTCGCAGGACCACTTTTTCAAAATTGGCCACGACTTAGCTTGGGGACGCCCACGATGTAGTGCATGCCATCTAAGCACCTTGCGCTCACAACTTATTCACATTCGTAGTCGTTACCGTCTTATCACCTAAGAGACCATAGCGGCATCCGTCGCACTCCTTCCCTAGGTTTATGAATAGAAAGCAGTGTACAAGACGATTTTACTATTTACTGAGCTCTTCTTGACCTGCATGCGTTCTTCAAAGGACAATTCCGCCTTATGACTGCACTATATGTAGAGCAAACGCCACCCTAAAAGCATCCTGTAAGGGATAACCGGTAGCCTAACCCTCATGAATTGTTTCAATTAATGACCCCAGGTTTCATCTTATCCATTACCGCAATCCAAACACACGGGAGGTCTCAGTCGGATCAGTCGCACACATCGAACAGGTGTTAACATTAGAATTCTGAATACCAAAAGTAGTTTACCATTACTGATTAGTTCCTGACGTGTTTCGGTACCCACCCTGACACGTTGTTCCAAAGGCTGCATAAACCAACTGGTATCCACAACCGTCCGACTTCTTCCTTTCAATGCCCACCTCGTTAACGTTTAAAACGTTCAATTAACAGTATTGCCTAGCTTCTTGACTGCAGCTTCGCAAACCCGTATGTATCCCTCATGTGGGTTATTGCAAGGCAATGATGAAGCCGTCCAAAGCAGACAAACTTCAATTATTACATCTTATCTATACAGTTATTCCTTGTCTTCAGCTTTAACCAATCACTTTACAACTGCTTCGGCCACTGGGTTGGTAGAAAAATATTAGGCTTATGCTCCTTGAGGTACGCCTAGTAAAGGCATCTTACCATAACTAAACCTTGCATGAGAGGTTGAAAGCCGTGGTTGCTGCCGGTGCACCTAAGGTTAGCATTAGAATTGCTCAAAACGGTCCAAATTCCGGCTTTAGATGTACCTTTACGTACCTTCGTTTATGTCATTTGCTAGCTGGTCTTAAATGATGCGTTTTTCTCATGCCTGAACACTAGCTACTTCGCCGATTCCATTTACTAACGGTAGTTATACAGCAAAATAATATATATAGCCTCAGCTTGTCGACAGAGAGCACCTTAAAAATTATGGGCACAAGAATGAGACAATTTGCTCTCCACTTATCCTTTCGTGCCCCCATATACTTAGCTTTAGCTGGTTTACATAGGCCTATCACTAGTGGCAGCGCCAGTAGACGGACAGCATGAAACCAGATCCTCTACTTTAACTGCTTTTGCTAGTAAAAGTTTGCATTTATAGATACCATTTTACTGGCACGAAAGCTAACCACCGACAGAGAGGTATCTGTCACACTGGCTGGCTGGACCACCAGGAAACTTCGACCACCGCTTGTCCAAAATCTGCCGCCTGTGCGTTATTTATCTTTTACCTGGCTCTAAATCCCACCATGCGTTACGCGTATTGGTCCGTGAACAACCAGCTCCCACATTATTGGTTACTATCCTGCTCTTGCTCTACCTTATCACTCTTTGCTTAGGGTACTAGGGAAGCTCTCGCCAGGAAAACCACCAATGTAACAGCTGGCGGGACAGTGTAGTACTAGGTAACGTTGCCTCCAGGATGAACACCGTTGGCACATGATTCAGAACCTAAATATAAAGAGAACTAGCTGGAAATTAATCAAAGAACTGCACAATGGTGTGCGCCAAGACATGAGGCATGACAATACCTCATGTTCTAGCAAGCTCCATACCCAGAAGTAGAGTTGGCAATGCCTCAACAACGCAGACCCAAATGGATTTCACGCTCCGAAGCATGCTAAATTTTGCTAAATTTTCCGATACTGCACATCTTGCATTGCTTTTCTTTTAACCTAATCCGCGGGTGAAACTTGTCTTGAACAGCTTATTTTTGTGCCACTTTACACAATATCCTGGCATTAGGAACGGTTTTCTTTTAGCTATTATACTCAGGTTTAAATTTGGCGTCGGAAAGCAAATTTAGCGCAAGAAAAGCTTGGGTATATTTTTTGCGAATTCGTATTTTTCTAGTAAAGCATATCAGTAAACCAACCCGTTTTACTTTAAGCAGCCTTTCCCGAAATTATGTGTAACTTTTCGTATTTCTTATAATTCCGCCGCGCTTAGTTCTTCCATGTGCGCACTAATAATTGTGGCAACTGAGGAGGCCAAACTAGTCCAAAACGTTATAGTAACGTTGTGGTGAATTGAATCCTGTTCCAAAGAAAACATGCACAAATACGCCTCTGCGCAAGTTTCAAAACAAAGGAAATCAAGGAGCTCAATTTCGCCGGAAGGCAGCAGATATAGCAGGCAGACAAGGGAGAACTCCAGGGATCGAGATTTAACTTCTATTACCCAACACCTAGGCTTTATAAGGAAGGAGCAATGTAACAGAAGAGGTAAAAGAAACGTTACGGTCAACTGTTCTCATCAGGTTCTTGTTCTTCTTCAGTAATTGCACAGGAATGTCGTTCTGAAAGGCAGACAGATAAAAGGTGCCATTAAATCAATGATACAAATTGAACCAGGTGCCAAACTAGTTTCGACTACTCTTTATAACACAACCCTGCTATGTAGGCAACGTACCTGATGCCACGATGAAGCCCCGTCGAGGTGGTATTTCGACTTAATTGGCTACTTCTGTCAATGTTTCACTGTGGCGTTCCTCATTCGAACGCTCAGTCTCGATTTTAAGGGGTTTAAGTCTATTAAATTGTACGATCCTGTGCTGTCCGATGGCCTTCTTTGGGTCCCTAACCACACAAGCCAGGTCCGATATTATTCGGTCCACCAGGTAAGCGCCTGCCTACTCACGATGCAGCTTCGCTGGTATTCCGGATGCTTGTGCCTGATGCGAATCTATGAGGTCGCCTGCTTTCAGCAGGACACCGGAAACTTCTTGTCTTGTATTTTTTTCTGTCGTCGTTGAGCGTTTGCAAAGTGAGTGCGTGCCGCTTCGTGTGTACGTCGAACGGAGTCAAGAAGCTTACTGACGTATTCTGCCACTGACGGGTACAATTATTGTGCCATCGGCAATCGGACAGTCGAGCTTCTGAGGCTGCGCACCTAAACGACGGCGTTTGCTCGGTAGAAGAGTGGATCGTCCTGCAGCAGGCCAATGAGCGTCTAGGCAACATAGTATCCCACTCATAGATGTTCTGTTCCACGAAGACCTTCAAGCGTGACTTCAATGAACGACTTTTGCGTCCAACCGGACCGTTCCCTTGTGGTTGGTAAGCCGCTACCCGCGGGTTATCGATCCCGAGTGCTCTGCACATCTGCTGTACCGGTGAGCTTTCGAAACATGATCCCACAACATAGCGGTTTGACATAACTAGTATCCACACTGCGATTTCAACCACCAAGCCCTCCTCAAACCCTGGTCCTGGTGAACTATCTCCCATTCTAATACAAAATCGTGGCAGTTATATTCTTATGCTTCTTTTGAACCTCTCAACGTTATCAATGCAGGAAGGTCAATACCCGACGGCTTGGAAATATTCTATCATTACGCCACGACATAACTGCGGAAACTTACAGGAAGTTGGTAAGTATAGCTCACTAACCACATTTCTCTTATCTCGTGATTAATGTAGAAGTTGATTAAAAGAGCCCCAAGAGTTAGATTTATGCAGGCGAGCACATAAATGAAAGAGTACGGATTCCGTAGTGCTGGTCTTGTGCAACCTGCCAGCTGGATTTCCTCAATTTAGTCACCGAAGCCATTGACGCTAATCTGTCAGTTATCATGCCGTACCTCGATATGCAAACAGTGGTTGACAGGGTACCATACATGCGCCTGATACGTAAAGTAAAGTCTTACCGGGTAATCAGTTCTCTATTAGAATGGCTACGTTCCTAACTAATAGGATACACGCAGTCTGTCAGTTGTTGGAACACCGCCACACATATTGGCGGCCCATCCTAGTCGTGTTCCTCGACACCAAAGGTGCCTTCGATTCGGTTGATCGACGTGCCCTTTGGAATTGTTTGCTCAGGAAAGGTGTGCCCGAGAAATATGTAAAAATTATCCAAGCATTA
>CALYDF020009118.1:0-11044 GCA_944474145.2 Dicrocoelium dendriticum
ATGATAAGTAGTATATTTAAACAAAGGTTTGACGAATCAAAAATGTACCTACGCGCAAAGTACAAAGGTCGCAGTTCTGTAAGTAGGAAAGTAGTTGTCTATGTTGAGCGCTTTGTTATTGGAAAATCAATTGCTCCACTACACTTGTGACCTTCAGCTTCAGGTTCAAGTTCAATTGGGACCGGAACAGTAGGATAAATCCCCGTGAATTTTTCTTCCGTGACGCGTCGTTGATCAAGGGTGTTATTCGTCCGGGCCAACTGGAATCCAGAAGAGTTAGGTCAGCGCGCGAATCACACCACGGTCAACCAATTTATACCCACGCGATCTGCACTGGCAGTCCCCGCCGCATCGGTCACGTGAAATAAGAAAGAGAAGTACGAAAGTAATAAGACCGTCAAGAAAAAAAGTAATAGATTTAATAATTCAGTAAGACGAATAAGCTAGGACGTGAAGGGGAAGGTTAAGAATTGAAGGTCAAGAGCGTCGAGTCGGTGTTCGAACTCTATCACTGTTGGTGCCAATACCACGTTCTCGGGCAATGCATTCCAGGAATCCACCACTCGGCGTGATAAACAAAATTTCGCCCTGACTCCATCCGATCCACTTTTGTGTAGCTTCAGCGAGTGACCTCGGTGCGATGGAAGCCGAGCCGGTTGGAAATGCCCGGATAAATAGGGTCCGATTTTACCGGGAAGTTCACGATAGGTCAAGACTAGTCTCCTCGATGTTGACGATAGTGCATGGAGAACATTCCCAACGCAAGTATTTTTTCGGGGTAAGAATGGTTCCGCAGTCCATGGACCAGTTTGCTTCCAACTCACAACACTCTCTCCACTGACATCTGTAGTGCACCGGAAAACTTGCTCCTTCACTATCTTGTAACATTGAATTTTATGGTTGTTTTAACCTTCGAACGTCCACTTGTTTTACTGACTGCATGTCCGTTGTCACAAACCGTTTTAGTGAGTTCCTCGCTGCACGTTTCTCGCCCTGTCTGATTCGCTTCCCATCCTTGTAGCCTCACAATATACGTTGGGTTCCGATTTCTATACTGTCGTATTTGATACGTCTTACGTGTCATTGATTACCGACTAGTATATCAGGCTCCGCCCAACACATCCTGTCCCTGACTAAGCAGGGTGGACAAGCCTGGATGCAATATTCCAAGTGTGGCCTGACAAATGCTGCGAATAACCTAACCAACATAGCGCCCGTGATGGTCCCGAATGCCCTGCGGATCATCCACAACATTCTGAAACCCTTGCACGTAGCTTTCCTCCAGTTCTCACTGGATTTAAGTTCTGAAGACAACGTGACCCCTAGGTCTACCAATTTGGTAACATGGTGTAGTTCATTACCGCCAAGCAAATAACGCGTTTGTGGGCTATTTGGCCCTATTCGTAAGATGGAACACTTTGTATAATTTATGGACAAATGCCACAGAGCAGCCTAGTCCCAAAGTTAATCGAGGGCCGGTTGCAGAGTCTGGGGTCCATCGAACTCAGACACTATGTGCCAAAACTTTAGGTCATCCGCAAACGTAAGAGAGGGTACCTCCAGCAGTTCGGGCAGCTCGCTGACATATAAGGAAACTGACAGCGGGCCAAGCGCTGAACCCTGTGGGACCCTACTGAGGACTGACTGTCAGAAAGACAGACTAGACCGGACACGAACACACATCTCTCTCCCTTCCAGAAATGTGGTGACCCATTTTTGTGCACCCCCGGATATTCCAAAGGACCGAAGTTTCAAGGAAAGGCGAGAAAGTGATACAGTGCCGAACGTCTTGGAGAAGTCAATAAACAGTACATCTGCTGCATGACACCCATCCAAAGCACCCACCCAATATTCGCGTGCAATTAGCAAATTAATCATACAGGAATGACCCTTGCTAAAGCCGTGTTGCAGTGGACTGAGCAGACTAAACTCCCGCAGGTGGTCTTCAAGCACATCTCTGACCAACTTCTCCAATAACTTGACCAGTACGCTGGCCAAACGTACTGGTCTATAATTGGCAGGGAGATACTTGTCGCTCTTTTTAAAAATCGGGTACACGATGGCATCCTTCCAGTCCTTGGGAAAGGAGCAGCTGCGAAGCGACAATTGAACCAAACGTGTCAATGGGACAAATAGCTTGCTTGCGAGTTCGTACAGAAGCTTAGGGTGAATATCATCCATCCCAGCGGATTTAGCAGGATTTAGAGCCTGAAGAAGAGGGAGAACTTTTGCCTCCGAAATTGTGACCTGTGTTAAACAAAAGTCCTGGGGGACTCTCATTGCTAGGTCAAGATGCGGCAACTGCTCATCCCGAACAAAAATTCCGGCATACTGCGCATTGAGTAGACATGCTTTTTCGTGATCAGTGTTGGCAATGGCGCCGTCGCTGCCTAATAACACTGGGATAGATGAGCCAACGTTACTACACCTTTTGACGTGGGAAAGCATCTTTTGGGATTCGCGGAGACTGAGTTAGCCAGCTCCATCTCATTGCTAAGTCCAGCAGCTCGTGAATGACTCTTGCAAGCATTCCGAGCTTCACGATAACGCCGAAAAGTACATTCTGAGGGAACTGTTCGGTAGGTTCGCCAGCATCATACCCGTCTATTCCTTAGCTGGTGTGCAACGGAGTCCGACCATGGTGACTTCGCTTTGGTACCCCTTTTACAGAAAGTGGGATGTGGGAGTAGGATATGTTAAAGAGGAAAGACTTAAACGTGTCCCAAGCCGTCTGTATCTCATCATCCGACAAAATGATGCATGGGAAACTTACTGCCGTGGCTCTAATAGTCGGAAAGTCGGCGTGCTAAATGTTCGGAGTCCGGACCCTGCGTGTATCGTAGACTCTAATGAGAGCACAAGTGGATGACAAACGCGTATGGTCACTGGCTCCCAAAGGGGGCCGTGCTCAAGGTCACTCACAAAGTCAACCGACTTTGCGAAAACTAGGTCCAACAGAGAAGGAGCATGAACCCCGTGTACCTGGTGGGTCGACCGACAAATTGGTGTAAGGGTACTTCCAGTGTCAAGTCAAGAAGCTCGGCAGCCAACCCTGTTGTCGCTGCCTAATAATATAGGTCATGCCGATTTACTACAGGGAAGTTGAAGTCCCCCATTATCAAGCATCTGTTCGCAGAGTGAGTGCGGATGAAGTTAATGAAACTCCTAGAAGCGCTATCAGGGCTCCTATATTGCAGCACAATTTTAAATTGCGTTGTTTCGGTACAGACTTCAATTGCAAGGGCTTCAACAGTTTTAACAGCTGAGTTAAAGGTACGTGCTTTGTATTTGTTTACACCACATCTGATATACAAGGCGACTCCACCGCCGCGGCGATCAGATGGGCGGTCAGATCTCAGTATGGCGTATCCCGGAACGTATATTTCACTGTCCATGACGTCAGAAGACAACCACGTTTTAGCGAACGAGAGTACATCAGGACGGGAGTGGTCTATTAGGGCCCCTACTTCACACATCTTGTTTCGCAGGCTACGCACATTACTAATAACTATGTGAAAGCGTTTATATGGGGAGCCCAGGGTCGTGCGCTACCAGAATGGGCTCTGGTAGGGCGGATGTGCACCGTCGGCTCACCACCGGAAAACCCACCAAACATAAACCTTTCCCATCAGCTTCGCGACGCGCTTTAAGGTTTTTGATGGCTTCCTTAAGCTTTATCCTCTTTGCTAAAGGTAGATCCGGCTGTATACTCACTCCGGAAACCTTTAGTTTAAAGGCGAAGCGCAAAAGAGCTTAGCGCACCTCCGGTGTAGACACAACCACGCGTAACAGACGGGTCTACATTTAGTACTATCATCCGATATGTTTCCAAGCCTAGTAAGTTTTCTAACAGTAACCCCAGGAAACCCGGGTGGAAGTGGTTTAGAAACGCAATGTTTGAAGCAATGAAGGTCGTCAAGCCTGTGATCTTTCGGAAAAATCGCAGAGGAATCCGAGATATTCCTAAAGAAAATGCTGCTGTCCTTAAATACATCATTACGACGAGGGGTGTTTACGGCACGCGTCACCGTAGCAGTGGCCGGCGCAGCGCTTGCGTTCATACCCTCCATAGTAGGAACAGCAGGTGCACGGGAGAAGGATTTCGGAAATGAGGTGGAAGGGTTTTCTGCCTTCGTTTCCGGGGGCGGAGTATCGACAGAGCCCACGGTTACATCTCTTAGCTTGGGTTTGGTTGTACTGATGGGTTTCTTTATCTTGCGTCGTTTTGCCTTCGCAGATACACTGGTCTGTACAACTTCCCCACTCACAACTGAGTTCAAATAACGTCAGGATGTTTACCATCTTCAGGCACTGCCTCAAGAGTTGGTGAATCCTTCGAAGCCGTACTATTTACGCAATCGTCTGACCGCACGCTTGTTCTGAGGAGGCCTGCACGTTCAAGGCTTACGACGATTTGATCAACCTTCCCCTCTAAAGAACTAAACAAAGATAGAAGGGTACTCACTCTATTCACCAATGTTTCAAATTCGTCATTTAGAACTAGACGATATGCTTTGTGCGTCACACAACCAGGGCAATTATACGGTAAAATATCGCTGTTTAGTGGGAGGATATACTATTGTCTATCCAAACCAGTGCAAGCCTCATGGAACCAAGAAATGCACAGGTTACATTGCATGCCCCCAGAAGAACCAGTAACTGCTGCTGAGCAACTCGCTTTACCACAAACAGCTGCCAATTCGGTTAATGGCTTCTAGGGCGACTTGGAACCGGATATCTTTACCATAACGAAAGATGAAATACCTTAACAGATAATAGGAACGTGAAGCGGGGTACGGTGGGCTGCAATGCAAACAACGTAAGCAGCAATCAGATAAAACCCGGAGTGATTCGTTTGCACAGATCTGGACTCACCAGAACAATAAAAGTAGCAACGAAGACCAAAATAGGCTTTTCTGTGCAATACCGTCCAAAAACTGTTCCCCGATGGAGCTGGGCGAGACTGCAGGAGCAATGGATTGATCAGCTTCACGCGGTCGAATATCAACCCGATTTGTACTCGACCGATGAGATATCGACAAAGGCCGTAAGCTTTTGCGTTGAAGCCTTCAGAGGCCAATATTTCGAGTGGAAAACCACGAACAGCGGGTACACAATTTAAGATCCTCAAACGCTGGTACACCGGCAGTTTACGCTCAGAGTTATTCAACACTGTTTCCACAAAAGGCTTCCGAGAAGGAAAACTCAAGCGGAGAAACACGACAACCACGTCGTGACAAAGGTAGGCACACAAGAGATTCCGAGTATGTTGGCACTTCTAAGTACTTTCGGATTACAAGAAAACTGACAAACACAAATTTTCTATGTAGAGATATTCAACTACTCTTATCAAACAAGATTTTCAGTAAAGAAAATCTCGAGCGGTGAAACACGACAATCACGCCGTGACCTTGACTTGTGCGCCCATTTCTTGACTACAGATTATCAGCGGCCTATACAATGTATGAGTGCACATAGCTTCGGGTTCAGATGTTTGGTTCTCAGCGATGAAAATTCCGCTTGGATTATCTGATAGTTCCTAGCACCGAGCAAATCCGACGGACAATCTTACTCGCCCTAGGATAGCGAAGTGGTTGTCCTCGACGTTGTCAAAATATCGTATATATTTGGGATGAGATGTGGACTACCTCGCAGTTGTACTTAAGTTGCTTTTTCATTAAGAAATACACTTGTTCTGTTCAATGATCCGTTTGTATCATGTCCCAGTGTGACCTTGTGAGGAGCCTCTTGGTAAGGAAATCCTTGTACCCCGGTTAGAAGGCCGTTGATCCTCGCTCTTCCAGTTGTCGTCACGTGCTGTTTAGTGTTCCCTTGATATGTGGCTTTGGACTGAGCATACCACCCCTTGGGTATTTGCTTTGCATTGCTGTCCTCCTCCTCGACATAGTACACATCGGAGCTGGATGCTGTAAAACGTGCGGCCCTCCGGCAGAAAGAACAACAGGTGGCGGCGACACGAAAATCTTTATTGGCGAGAATTGCTTTCTTTTTATATCAGATATGACCATTTTCTGCGCCCGTTTCTATTCGGCTACTACACTTTCATGCATTTGTCTCCAGTTGCCAGTGTCCTTTGATCCTGGGCGTTTCGCCTCCAATCGTTCGGTCGTAATTCGTCCATGGCATTTGCTACAATTGGTTCCCCATGCTGTGTCTTGACGATCAAAAACCAATCGGCCGATGGGTTTCGGTTCAGTGCCTGCTCTTTCTGGCCTATGGACGGTCGTTCGCGTACCGGATTGACGTGACGCTGATTGGTCAGGCGTCTGATGCAAGTCCTCGATCCCCTTAACGTCGCTTACTCGTTTGCGAGCCGTCTCGGGTTTTGATTGGATATTCGGACCACGCTTGTTTGCCAGACGCTTTGCCGAGCCGTTGGTCTGTTCGTCCGATCGGTAGCTTGTGTGCGCCACTGGTTGGCGGTGCCGCGAACTGATTGCGATCTCCGATTGTGTTGCCGATTGGTGGAAACCAGTTCGCGCTGTTGGCTGGCGGTTTGGCACGTAAGCTACCATCACATCCTTCCTTTTTCGTTTTTTTTGTAGTCCGATTGCGTAAGCGCTGTATCGCCTTCCACTGCGTGTAGTCTTGTGGTCGGGTGCTGCCGTATCCACCGAAATGTCCGGCTGCGTTGGCTGCTTCGCACGATGCCGTGCTTGTTCACCACGTTGTCTCCTTAACTGCACCCGGTTGCGTCGAAGTAGACTATCCCCAACTCTTACGTCGTAGCTTCGTTCGCCTTTGAGACCTTCTACTCGCCCTCTCCTCCAAGACCCGTTAGCTCCCGGTGTCGGCGCGACCCAGACCTTGTCTCCGGGCAACAGGCGTGGAAGCTGCTTCGTTCCGCGATCGTAATATTTCTTTTGTCGAAGCATGCGCTCACGCAAGCGCTCATACATCAAGCTCTGCGATGGTATTTCAGGCTGCAGCAGAGTATTGGCGATCGGCAACAGGGTTCTTGTCCTACGGCCAAACAGACGTTGCGCTGGACTGCATCCAATTTCGGCAGATGGCATGTTCCTTCGTTCTAACAACATGATGTAAGGATCTTCTTTGGTCTCCTTGGCTTTGGTGAGTAACTTCTTTGCTTCCTTCACGGCTGACTCAGCTTTTCCATTTGACTGACTGTGGTAAGGGCTGGTTAAACGATGAAGGAAATCCCACTTTTCGCTGAAACTCCGAAATTCGGCGCTGTTGAATTGGGGGCCATTGTCGGACACTACCTCTTCCGGTATCCCATGTCGCGCAAACTGCGATCGTAGCTTGTTTATCACGCCTGTGTGCTAGTGGACGTGAGAGCATCAATCTCGAAATAGTCGCTAAAGTAATCGACAGCGATCAGGTAATTCTTTCCGTCATGTGCAAAGATGTCTAGGGCGACTTTCTTGCCACGGCCCTTTCCGGGACCTCACGAAGCATCATAGGCTCCTTCGGCTGGCGGACATCATGTGCTCGACAGGCTAAGCAGTTTGAAACGTGATCCCGTATCTGACTAGTCATTCCAGGCCAAACATTAGCTCTCGAGCTCTCGCCACGCAAGCATTGACTCCTGAATGACTTCCGTGTATCAGCTCCAGCATGGGTCGTTGCATTGCCTTAGGAACGAGTATACGGTTGCCTTTGAAGATTAGCCCATCCTGTGTGACAAGTTCATCCCGAAAGTTAAAGAAGGGAGTCAACTCCTTTGGCAGCTTGTTTTTACTATCGGGCCACCCTTTCAGTATCGTTCCTTGAGCCGATTACACAGCTCGTCTGCTTCCGTGTGGCGTAGTAGTTGCTGGAAACGCTCCTCTGTGACGGCCAATAGCTGAGTGACATGGACAATGTCTTGGTCTTC
Organism: Dicrocoelium dendriticum; assembly: GCA_944474145.2. Classification (NCBI taxonomy): domain Eukaryota; kingdom Metazoa; phylum Platyhelminthes; class Trematoda; order Plagiorchiida; family Dicrocoeliidae; genus Dicrocoelium; species Dicrocoelium dendriticum. The sequence continues at coordinate 7,859 of CALYDF020009118.1, forward strand.
TTGCGTTGCGGTCACATCGGAAAGATATGCCCTAGACAGTGTGTCTGCAATGTACATCCTCGACCCCGGTTGGTAGACGATGTCTAGGTCGTACTTCTGGAGCCGAATGAGCATTCGTTGTAAGCGGCGTGGGACGACGTGCAGTGGTTTATTGGCTATTGATACCAGAGGCTTGTGATCGGTAAATACAGTGGTCCGGCGACCAAAGTGTAATCGTTGAAACGCTCTACGGCATAAACCAATGCTAGCATCTCCTTTTCAATCTGTGCATAACGGCGCTCGGATTCCGTTAGTGTCCGACTGCGAAAATCGATGGGCTTCCCGTTCTGCATTAGCACGGCACCGATACCGAATTGGCTGCTGTCACACTGGATCTCAAGGGGAAGTGACGGATCGTAATACGCTAGGACAGGGGCGCACGCGATCAGTTGTTTGATGTTCTGGAAAGCCTCCTCCTGTTCTGTGTTCCACTGCCAGCTCTCGCCCTTATGTGTAAGTTTTCGGATAGGAACCATTACTTCGGCTAGTCGTGGAAGGAAGCGGCTGAGGTAATTCACCATCCCGTTTAGTCTGCTCACGGCTTTAACATCTGTCGGAGGTGGCATCTCTTTATGGCTCTAACTTTCTCCGGATCTGGCTTTAGACCTTCTGCGCTCAAACATGTCCGTGGAACACCAGCTCTGTTTTTCGTAACTCAATTTTCTCACGTTTCGATCTGATATTCTTGTCTTTACAGCGTTCTAGAAATCTGCTCAGGTTACGGTCGTGCTCTTCCAGAGTCGCCCCAAAAACCACTACATCGTCTGCTACACAAATAGCTCCGGGTAGATCGTCTAGGGCCTGCATTAATCGTTTCTGAAAAATTTCACTGGACACTTTCAAACCGAATGGTAAGCGCAACCACCGAAACCGTCCAAATGGCGTTCCGTACGTGGTTAAATAACTGGACTCTTCGTCAAGCTGGACGTGCCAGAAAGCGGAAGCGAGGTCGACCTTCGTGAACAATCTGGCCTTGGACAACTCGGGTAAGACGTCACTAGCGTTGGTAGTGTAAAATACTCTCTCCTGAGTGCGGCGTTGAGCGGCTTAGGGTCGATGCACACACGCAAATCGCCTGACTTCTTGGTGATTATCGCGACTTGACTGACCCAATCGGTTGGCTCATCGACCTTGGCAATCACACCTAAACTGATCAAACGCTGTAACTCGTCTAAGAACTTCTCACGCAAAGCGATAGGTACTTTTCTCGCTGGTAGTGCTACTGGTCTAGCGGACTCGTTTAACGACAGGTGAGCTACGCCTTGGAATTTCCCACGGTACCATTCAAACACACTGGGATAGTTGTCTACGATCTCTGTACCGGACTTCGCACGAGTGAACAAAACGATCATGATTAAAAGAAACAAAACCCAAACTCTGAATGGAATCAAGGCCCAGGATGGGCATTAAATCTCCTGATACCAGGAGAAAATCAAGTAAATGCTCGGAGCCATCCTTCGGGTTTATGGCCTTCATGGTAACGCAGCCCTTCGGTTGTAACTTTGATCCGTTCCACATTCGAGCTGTGTCTGTATTTGGCGGTATTCTGCATCGGGACAGTATTTGTGAGGAAGTATGTTCACGCTTGCTCCTGAATCCAATTGGATTCGCAACCGGACGCCCTTGAATAAGCAACGTTGCGAATACACAGACTGGTCTCTCACGTCCTGTCATGTTGTTAATAGCCAGTTCCTGCGGCTCTTCCTGATCGTCCTGCCCGACTGAGTCGACTTTGGTTGCCTGACAACAACGTGCAAAGTGGTTCTTCTTCCACACTTCATACAGGTTCGGCCCCATGCTGGACAATCCTCTTTGCGCCTTGGGTGTGAGCGGCCGCAAAACTGGCATTTGGGTTGATTCGCGCTCGATGACTTCGATACAATTTCTCGGCCTCGGGATACTGCAAACAGATCCGTCGTGGACTCCATCTTGAGCTGCTGAAACTGTTGAGCCGTCCTTGATTCGCTAAAACAGATATCGATGCAATGTTCCAAAGACAGGTTTCGCTGTCGCAAAGGCGTCTGGAAAGTTCGTCATTCTTTATGCCAATTATAATTCGATCGCGGATCAGCGAATCTCGTAAACAGGTGCAAAAATTGCAATCCCGCGCCAGAATTTTCAGCTCCGTGATGTATGCGTCGATTGACTCACCCAGCAGGCGATTTCGGCTGAAAAACAGATACCTTTGGTAAGTTTCGTTTGTGTAACCTTCGCAAAAACTCGCCGAATCTGCGTATTACTTCATCCAGCTCCATCTCCTGAGTTCCATCGCTGAGATCCAACGTTTGCAGCGTCCGCCTGGCTTCGTCTCCAATGGCATGCCTGAACATCGCCAGTTGATAGGCCATTGGCTGAGAATCCAACTGAGTCAGTGTTACAAAGTCTAGCCACTTCGCCTTCCATATTCTCCAATTCTCCGGCAACGAACTCTCGGTCATTTGCAACGGAGCTGGCAGCGGAATCGTTGGTTGTCCACCAAACGCATGCGGGGTTCGGCGTGTCTTCTTGTCCTCTGTCGCCATGTAAAACGTGCGGCCTCCGGCAGAAAGAACAACAGGTGGCGGCGACACGAAAATCTTTATTGGCGAGAATTGCTTTCTTTTTATATCAGATATGACCATTTCTGCGCCCGTTTCTATTCGGCTACTACACTTTCATGCATTTGTCTCCATTTGCCAGTGTCTTTTGATCCTGGGCGTTTCGCCTCCAATCGTTTCGGTCGTAATTCGTCCATGGCATTTGCTACAATTGGTTCCCCATGCTGTGTCTTGACGATCAAAAACCAATCGGCCGATGGGTTTCGGTTCAGTGCCTGCTCTTTCTGGCCTATGGACGGTCGTTCGCGTACCGGATTGACGTGACGCTGATTGGTCAGGCGTCTGATGCAAGTCCTCGATCCCCTTAACGTCGCTTACTCGTTTGCGAGCCGTCTCGGGTTTTGATTGGATATTCGGACCACGCTTGTTTGCCAGACGCTTTGCCGAGCCGTTGGTCTGTTCGTCCGATCGGTAGCTTGTGTGCGCCACTGGTTGGCGGTGCCGCGAACGGATTGCGATCTCCGATTGTGTTGCCGATTGGTGGAAACCAGTTCGCGCTGTTGGCTGGCGGTTTGGCACGTAAGCTACCATCACAGAAAGGGCATTGGCT
>CALYDF020009119.1:0-11041 GCA_944474145.2 Dicrocoelium dendriticum
GCCACGTGGGAAAACATTTGTCTCATTGTTCGCCAGCGAGAGAATATTACACACCAATTACGCGAGTTCATTGGTCGTCGGGTAGTTGATGATGCGCACACCGTCCGCAAACCAGACATCAGTGAACATCGAGAAGAATTTGTGAGTTATCGTTGCGGTTTTCGGAACTCACAAGTTTCCGAGTGCTGGCAAAAACAAAGTATCTGTCAGAAATGCGGCAATACTGAATACTGTATTATAGAGCAAGTAGAAATGGATTCTGTACAACTCTTTCGAAATATTGTGAAAAACCTTATAAAAGTTGTTAACCGTGAATATCATTGTCGTTCTCATGTAATATTTAAAATATTCGACTTACGATATTTCAGGATTCACAAATGTGCTATGTCGTCGTAAGTGTGCAGTCGTTCTCTGAATCGAATAGTGGCAAAATATAAATCTAACAACGTTTTGAACTGTTGCACAAATGATGCCTCCATCACATGTTCAGGCAAACTGTTCCAAATGTTTACCACTCTCCTTTCGAAGCACAGTGGTTGGGGAACACATTTCACATCTGGCACGACAAGTTTGTATCTGTGTCCGCGTGTGCTGCATGGTCCTCGTAAGTGCAGCATTGGCCTTAACATGGGGAAATCACCGAGATGTAGAATTCGGTAGATCATAATGAGGTCCACTCGCAACCGACGGTAGGACAAAGTGTAGAGCCCTATTTTTTCGCACCGGTCTTCATACCCAAAGCCACATAAACTCGGGATGAGCCTGGTAGCAACGTGTTGGACCCGTTCGATCTTTTGTGCCTCGCCTAGGGTAATCGGAAAGTAGGCGGGCGAACCGTACTCTAGCATTGGTCTATTGATAGAAGAGAACAGGCGAGTGGCAACCTCTTCAGACCATGTGCCGAAGCTACGTTTGAGCGCCCAAAGCATGCGCAGTCCGTTCCGATATAACCTGTTCGTGTTGTCCACGGACTTGAAATCGTAGCGTGTGAGTACACCTAGGTCCTTCACGGAGGGTGTGTGATATAGCGTTTGGCCGTCAAGGGTGTAGGTTCGGCCGTCGGCACCCTTCCCCAGACTCATAAATACCGACTTGGCTGGGTTGACCGGGAGAAGAACTTCTGCAGACCATGTGGATAAGCAGCTGAGATCTTGCTGAAGTAGGCCACAGTCATCGGGAGCGACAATTTCTCTCCAAATCTTCAGGTCGTCCGCAAACAAGGCACACAGCGACCGGAGAAGCTGCGGTAGATCGTTGATGTGGATCGGGAACAGAGTGGGCCCCAGCACAGTGCCTTGAGGCACGCCACTTGTAGAGGGGTACCAGTCAGTTAGATGGTCGTCGACCTGTACTCTCCACTTTCGTCCAATAAGAAAGTCGCGGATCCACCGGTGCAGTGAGCCACCGACGCCACACATGCTGAGTTTGTGAAGGAGAACCTCGTGGCTGACATCGTTGAACGCTTTACTGAAATCGATGAATATCACGTCGACGGACTTCCCCTTGTTTATTGCCTTCAACCACTCATGCCTCGTCACAAGCAGGTTCGTAATGCATGAGCGACCTTGCATAAAACCTTGCTGTGCGGGCGTCAGGACCTCGTTTGACTGTAGAAATCGCAGCAATCTCCTCTTCACGATTTTCTCAGCAACCTTTGCCAAAATAGGTGTCACACAAATTGGCCTGTAATTGTCTACTTTGCTAGGGTCGCCGCCTTTCGGAATAGGCTTCACCACCGAACATTTCCAGTCAGCCGGCAACAAACCTGCGGACAGCGACCTGTTGAAAAGACCAGTCATGACAGGAGAAAGGATGGTTGAAAGTGACTTGAGAACCAGTGGGTGAAGCCCATCAGTTCCGGCAGGTTTGGTGCCCTCAAGATTGGCGGGTAGTTGACCTACTTCTTCAACGCCGCAATGCAGACTATAGTGTTCGGTAAAAGCGGTACACGTTTAACTCGGAACAGACACCTGGTTGTTCGCAAATACAGAAGCGAAGTGCGCCGCCAACGCGGACGCACGCTCAGTGCCAGAGGTTAGGGGCTGTCCATCCGTGCCATCCAGCACTGGCACATCACCTGACGGTTTCAGGCGTCGCTTCACGTATGCAAAGATTCTCTTTGGGGCGGTTTTCGCGGCTAATGCGAGCTGCGCTTCAAAGTGTCGGCGTTTATTCTTTTTTGCACTGTTGCAGAGGTTCTGCTGACATTTATACCCTTCATAATCATTGGCAGAGCCAGAGAGGAGGAATTTGTCCCACAGTCTGCGCCGCCTCCCAGCCAGGTTTCTATACTCCGTATCAAACCAATGAGGCTTAATCGGTCCAACCTTTCGACATTTCAATGGCACAAATTGGGAACACAATGATGTCAATCTCTCTTTTATAAATATCCAACAATCTTCCACAGATGCAGCTTGTGACAGAGACCAATTCAGTTGGCTCGCGGCTCGAGCTAGACCATCGAAGTCCGTTTTCCAGTAGTTGGGAGCTTGTCGCAGCGGATGTGAATACGGCAAAGATAATTCCATATCAGCTATCAGTACTGAGTGGTCGCTCGTAGCCAGGGGCTCCAGAGTCCTAATGTTCCCCACTCTTTGTTCGTAGCTCGTTAACATCAGGTCGAGACAGGACGGGGTTGAACGTGTTGATATGCGTGTTGGCTGGCATATGTGTTGCAATGCACCCGTTTCAAGTACCAAATCCACGAACTTTGCTTCAACCTCACTATGTCCAGGCATCAAATGCACATCAGCCCATCGTATTCGAGGACAGTTAAAATCGCCCATAAGTAGAAAGTGTGGACGACTCATGTGGGTCCGAAGAATGGGCAGCCAATCCAAACAATGACTCAGGGGACTGCGATAAAATGCGTCCACAAACCGTTCACCGCGCCTGAGGCGGATGGAGCACCACAGTAGCTCACACAGACCATAGTCACTTCGGTAGGTGCTCACAAGTCTCCCACGCAAGGAAGACCGGATGTACAGTAAGACACCACCGTGGGCATTCTTTAGTCTATCGCATCGGAAACACAAGTAACCGTTGAGTTCAAGTTCTTTGGTGGATAACTCTGCATGTAGCCATGTCTCTGCGAGTCCCACTACGTCTGGCCGCTGAGACGCAACGAAACAACAAGGCTCATCGTGCTTATTCATAATACTGCGAACGTTTGTGAAGGCTACTCGCAGGTCGCAGCAGGAGCCACCGGGCGTGCTTGTAGTGTGAGCAGCCTGTTTATCCTGATTAGCGGATTGTTGGAAACCACCCGAAAAGTTACGATACGAAAATTTGTTTCCCCCTTACCAGTGCGTCTTTTCAGCTCAATGATGGCAGACTTGAGCCGCTCCCTGTCTACTGGGTCTAGGTCGGGACGAACATGGATTTTCAAACCTTTCATTCTAGTTAGGCGAGACATGATCAGTCTTGGACTGGCTTCGTCCACAAAAGTGATTCTCATAGGCCGATTTTGTTGATCACCTTGCTTTCCAAGACGGGTAATCTGCCTCACTTTTAACGAGTCCTCACCAACGTCGAGGTGTCTATCAATTAGACCCTGTAAAAACTCGACATCGTGATCGTAGCGCACTTGGGGTGATGGATCACTGGACTCCGGTGCGTGAAAGATCACGAGATTATAACGCCTCTGGTCGGACGAGGTTGGCTTTTGCAGGGCGAAGTATACTACCAGCCTCAAATGGTTTTGCTGACTGTTGACTTACAGAGCGTAAACGCCCAACGTTCCTTCGTAATTTTGTCCTATGTTCTTTTCACTGGTCTTCAGCATTCAGACTTTCACCTGCTGGGTCATCAGTGTCCGTTGGACAGAACAAAGGTAAACAATTTAGATCAGGTGCAACTGGGCTTCTCACAACGGTTGGACTTCGTGTCGGTGAGTTTGCATGGGTAGAGGAGGACGACTGAGCCGAAACCTGAAGGCTCTTCGCGCTAGGTTGTTGGGCCAAACACACGGAGCTGTTCGCAACGAAACGCTGAGGCCTACACGTCGGCTTTATTCTTTCTGGCTGTATCTTGTTTCGGCAATTTTCACATATAGTTTGGACGAACTCGTGTTGGATCTCGCGAAGACGATGAAAAAGCTCAACTCAACACATGAAATGTGGTTTTTAACTTGGCACAAAACACACGTGATGGCATTTGCACGGTATCCGACTAGTTTGGAGCAAGTACCACAGGATGACTGCTTCGGCATTGTGAATAATCCGAAAACAAGATGGCGACCAATTGACGGAGAAAATGGCGATAGCAAGATCGCCGAAACCAAGCGATGAAAACATCAGTATTTCTGCTAGGAAATTTCAGAATCGGAAATGAAACTGAATTGAATCTCAATTTCCACGAAATATTCCGATGAACGCAGGAAGTCAACACGAAATGATCTTGTCAACACAGCCCAAAATAACCGACCGGAGGTCGCTTTCCGCAGTAATCTAGTAATCTAGCACGCGTCTGTAGAGCCAAAAGTCCCCGACCCAAGTACATCGCCTCATCTAATCGTCAAAGCAAGATAGAGCTAGTGAAGATAAGAAAATTTAAACAGTGAACTTAACTCAGTTTACTTGAACAGTGTGACACACAAAAATTGTCCTCCTTACACAATATGTTTGACGACAGAGGATGAACCTATAGACATGGGGCTAGATACTGGAGCGGCGGTCACCATTGTAAACCGCAGTTCACTAAAAAGCTAAAACCTTTGCATCTGTGCAACTCGAGATTACAGCCGTACACCGGTGATCCAGTTCAGGTGTTGGGCAGATGCTTCGTTAAAGCCAGGCACGGAAAGCGAGAATTCAGCCTATCCTTAATCGTTGTACCTGGGAACAAACCGAATCTCATAGGTCGAGACTGGATATAGTTCTTTCCCGAGATCATGCAACTCAAGCAACTCACTGTTGTTTTCGGCTGTTTGAATGGATTATTGAACAAGTTCTCATTGTTGTTTGAAAACAAATTGGGAAAATGAGTCATTTCAAGGCTTCTATCAAACTTCGAGAGGGTGCCGAGCCAAAATTTTACAAAGGTAGATTATTACCTTATGCAATGCGCCCTAGAGTTGAGGCAGAGATACAACGTCTGCAATCAGATGGAGACATGGTTCCGGGGCAACTTTCAGATTGAGGCACTCCGATCGTGCTTGACGGCTTCGTTTGTATTTGCGGAGACTACAAATTGACAGTCAACCAGGTGTCGAATGTGGAAAAATCCCTTCTATCACATATTGAATACTTGTACGCGACTTTTACCAGCGGCCAAAACCTTTCCAAGCTGGATCTCAGTCACGCATACTCTCAGGTCAAACTTGATGATAAGTCGAAGGAGCTGACTCCAATAACGACCAAACTGGGACTATTCCAGTACACGCACGTCCCGTTTGGAATAAATTCAGCATCTAGCATTTTCCAATGGATCGTGGATAATATAGTTACTGGTATACCGTTCACCTGTGCATACTTTGACGATATCCTTGTCACTGGCCACAGTGACGCCGATCTTCTAAACACATTGCGAACTGTTCTCCAGCGTCCGGAGGAGTGTGCGTTTAAACTAACGAAGTCCAAACGTGAGTTCTTATCCGATTCTGCTTGTTACCTCGGTTACAAACTGGTCAAAACCGGTCTGCATATCATGCAAGATAAAATAGCGCCTATTGTACAGGCACCTTGACCCAATTAGAGCGCTGAACTGCAATCATTCCTAGGAATGTTGTCGCACTATCGTCGTTCCCTACCGGATGCCTCGACCACTCCTGCTGCATTGAACGAACTGCTACACTAAGCATCGCATGGATTTGGAAGAGCAAGTATCACGCTGCTTTTGTTTGTGCGAAGTAATGTCTTGCTTACGCACCTGTTTTGGTCAATTTCGCTAGTGAAAAACGTTAATCTTACAGTGTGACGCCTCTCCATACGGAATCAGAGCAGCTCTATGCCACAAAATGTCCAAAGGTGTAATTCACCCGACTGCATTTGATTCACGAACTTTACAACGAGACGAAAAGAATTACTCCCAGCTGGATAAAGAAGCCCTGTCAGTTATATTTGGCGTCAAGAGGTTTCATCAGTACATTTGGGGCAACTATTTCGGAATAAAAACCGACCACAAACCACTGATATCCTTGCTGAGCGAGTCCAAGGGAATCAAGCATATATTTTCACCAAGAATGCAATGCTGGGAATTAATATTAAGTGCATATAAACGTCGAATCTCGTATATTCCTGGGGTGAACAGCATACAGCGTATGCATTAAGCAGGTTGTCACATGCGATCCCGGATAAAATACTAGAGGAACCAGTAGAGTTTGTAAATCTAATGCAACACCTCGACACCACTCCATTGACAGGTGACGCCATATTTCAATGCACCGGTCGTGACCCAACACCAATTTGCATAATACGATTTACACAAACCGGCTAGCCTGCTACTGTTCCAATCGACCTTAAGCCTTACAGACAAAGGAAGAATTAATTGAGCCTTCACGGTAGATGATTGTTTCAGGGATCCACGCTGATTCCAGCGCTAAAGACCCAGCCGTTCATCCTTAACGAACTGCATAAAGCACATCCAGGCGTATCCCGAATGAAATCCTGGGCGCGCGGTTACTGCTGGTTGCCTGGCCTCGACTAAGAGATAGAGAACTATTTAAAAACATGCGGTTTGTGTCAGCAGTATAAGTAAAGTAAACCCCCCGGTCTGTTTCACCTTGGGCGTTAACCTGAAAAGTCAACACAAAGCATCCATGCGGACTAGTTTGGACCCATTAATGATGTATTTTTCTGCCGCTGTTTGACGCTCATTCAAAATGGATAGATGATTATCCCGTTTCCCACCCTACTACAGAGGCAACTAATTCAGAAATGGGATTATCATTTGGAATATTTGGGATACCAAAACACCCTGCGTAGACAATGGGCCATGTTTCACTAGCAAAGAATTTGAAATCTTCATGAGTAGAAATGGTGTCCGTAAGCTCCATATCACCCTGCTTCTAATGGGCTAGCGGAAAGGGCGGTGCAGACAATTAAACAAGGTCTCTCGAAACATGCACCAGGAACTGTTCAGACGAGGTTAGATCGCTAGTTGTTTGCTTACAGGATAACGCCAATGAAAGCCACTGGTAAATCACCTGCGGAGATGATGTTTGGCCGAACACTTCGTCCCATACTGGATCATCTGTTTCTAAATCATAGAGCACGAACGGAGAGGAAACAAGAAAAGGCATCGCTAGATGAGCACGACACTAGATGGCAGCCAGGTGCTCCCGTATACACACGAATTCCTCATGAGCGCTGCTGGCAACCCGCAACTCTACTTAATGCTGATTGATAACCAAGCAGATCTCGAATTAAATGGTCGGATAGTACAGCGGCACTCAGACCACCTACGCTCACGTTGTGTTGGGATAACGGCAGACGGATATCTGCGTGAATCAGTTTCGGTTCAGGCGGAAACGGTAGCAACCTCCCAGGATTTTGTACAATCGTCCGATGCACCATCGCTTAGTAGATCTCGACGTAGGACTAAATCTGTTGACCGTTTGGTGCCAGCAGTATAACCATTTCAAGAGATGTGGGATGTCACGTACGCGAATAAATTCGATCCGTTTACTTCAACTGTGCGCGAATTGGTTACCACTCACTCCAGCCAGCCGATCAACTGACACACGCCCCTCGTCTCGCAACACGAATTTCTATGAGTCTTGTAACTTCCTCCTGTTGAGCAGACGTCTTCTGCTTGCTGGGAGTACGTGTTTCGTAACAGTGCGTTATATGCTTAGCGGTACTATGTTTTGCTATCCGATCCGATTTATGTCGAAGGTGGAGTTCTACAAGGAACAGTTCTGGGGCCGCATCCGTTTCTCGTGTTCATTAACAAGCTTAAAATTTGATTGCTTCAGCTTCTTTGCTGTTCGCTGACGAAATTTACCCACGGCGAACGATCGCCGACGCATCAGACCACAATGTGTTTTAGCGAGACCTCGACAGACCGTATACGTGGTCACTTCACAATATGTTCCATTTCAATTCGGGGGAGTATAAGGTGCAGGTTCACATTAGACAACAGCCGAACATCATAGACAAGCGTTTTAATCATGTCCTGCAACGATGCACCCAGGAGCGCGACCTTGGGTTACTAGTTCACGCTGCCCTGAGCTACTCAGGACAATCTGTGAACGCGTCAAAGACCAGGAACCAACACCAGCACCTGCTGTGGAAAGCATTCGGGCTGTTTGATCCCACTGTCTGTTCGCAGTTTGCTTAACACCTACGTCCAACCTCATGTGAAATATACAATCCAGGTGTGACAGCCTTGGACAAACAAGACCTTGCAGCGCTCGAGAATTCACAGCGACGTGCCACGAAGCGGGTCCAAGGGTTATTCAATCTTCCCTATCAACCTAGACTAAGGACCCTGAAATTATACGACGGCCGGTATCGGCGCCTACTTAGCAACCTTATATTGGCTTATCAGTTTCTAAGGAACTCCAAACACGTCTGTCATCACCTAATACCACTGAGTCACAACACGAAGTTGAGCAGCCACCAGTTCAAGTTAGCCACGCAATACAGTTGGATAGAATGTCAACGGAGCTTTAAATCTCTTTGTGCGTGCTAGCCATGGAACGCCCCCCCCAATAAAACTAGGTTGTTTCCACCCGCATTTTATCTGTGTTTAATAAAGCTTCTAGTAGATGTGCATTCAACGTGTGGTCGCACAAAACTGTCCTCCTGCGTTATTCGCCTGCAAATCTTTGGATTTATTATCACAGAGACCTACGTGCCATCATTCGATTTGGCTCCACGAGCTCCTCCTACCACTGTTCGTCTATTGGATCTATCATTCAGGGATCACCAGCAAACTGTGTTCTTGGAACTTCGAAGTCAACCGTATTCGAAACTTATCGGATGTTTTATTTTTCCTCTCACCGCATAAGAACTCTTGTGGTCTTATTTTAAAGATCTTTTTTGAGAGTCACCCGATCAGCTTACTACCATTCCTTCAAGTCGCTCTACAAAGTGATAGTCGTCAATTTGATCCGCCCTTGGAACTGCCACTGTCGTCATTAGACAGTATTTTCCAAGTCACCTTGCGTTGCCTCATTCTTACGTCGCATCGCTTCCTACCCTCTACCGTCTGGATCGATAGCACGCACATTGCCTATCCACCCTAAAGAAGGCGTGACTCATCTGGCCTCGACACGCCTGGACCTGCTGACCTCAAACCAGCGCCGATCGCCACGCAACGGTGCGTCAGTATCTCCATCCTCTTCCTACCCCTACTGAGAACATGCCTCGTATGAAGAACAAATGCAAATCATGTGCTAAAGTAGTAAAAAGTGGTTTGGTGTGTACCATGTGTATGAGAATCTATCACACTACCTGCCTTGGGAAGGGGTCGACGAAAGCAAACACCGCAGAGGCGTTTTGGTTCTGCCAATTATGCAAGTCTATCCCATTTATTAGCTGTCTATCTGTGCTACTGACGAGGTGTGAAAGACTAACCGAAGCGGTCGAGCAACTGGTGAGCGCCCGAGTTACACCCATGGGACGAAACGGACCTGCACTTTGAGGGAAAATAAGAACCCGAACTCCCTAATCAGGCCGAAGAAGCGAGCCAGGCGTCCCAACCCAACCCCAACGACTCAGTCTCCAGCAGTATCAACTCCATTCTCTCTCCCTCCTATAAGTAAAAACAGTGCCTGCAGCGCGCCTGTCTCAACTTTTGTGCTGTGTGCTGCACCTAGTAGCCTGTTCGCGACACTCGAGACTGTAAGCTACAGTCAACCAGCAATAGTGAACAACCCGGCAACGTACGCATCGCTTGCCGCCAAGCAAACACCGGAAAGAGCACGGGTAACCTTTGTGCCCATACTAAAGAAAACAAAACTGCCGAAGCACGGATGGCGCACACCAGTGCCTTTTACAAATGCAACAAAAACACCGGATACCTAGCCTCCAAATCCAAAACAAGGAGCCACCAGGCGCAACCATGGTGTCCTAAACATTGTATGCACTAATGTCCACGAATCCAAATCCAATACAATTAAGGGTAAGTTGACTGACGATCGAAATCAGTGGGGTTCCATCTGTACGTCGATCGGTGATAATCCCATGATAATCCCACAAAATTAAGAAGAGTCTCGCGCCACCAAAACGCGTTGCACTACGGCGAACCCCGGTTACTTCGGGTAACACCAAACTCGGCGGACGAGACTGAGGCCGTTCTGCTGTCTGCGAATCGTCTCCGCAACGACTCAAGTCGAGTGCGTATATTACCCGAAATCCCGTGGAAAGAACGTTCAGGGGATCCCGCTAACAAAAATAGGTGCAGAATAAGTCAAAATAAGAAAACCGTGATTGCTCACGGTGTTCCTGCGCTTACTGTCTCCTCTTCCGACGATGTCCAGATGCACGACCGCTAGCAATGACACTACGTCCGGGAGGTTCTTTCTCTCGAAAATGTGGTGGTCACCTCGTTGACAAGGATCCCCATATCAACAAACTATAAAGGATGGGGTCCCAGGCTCTTAAAACTTGAGTTACAGTCAGAACTAATGGCACAAACCCTACTAGCGAACTGGATTAAATTCCGTTGCAGATTGCCAACAGAAATACGTCTGATAGCAGCATGAACACCAACACCTTTTAATGACAATTCAGTAGAGTCACAACTCATAGTGAAAACGCCAGCTGGAGGACCCGACTCGGGGACGGTTTCAAGAGTAGCCGTACTATCCAGAGGGGCACAGCAGAACACAAGCAAACACCGGGATTCGAAGCATCTGATACCTGCTTATATATCAAATACTTCTCGAGAGTATGCAACCCATCCAAAAAACGATTGGTCGCCGACCCTTTAATGGTAGTCGTAAACTCATTTCCTTCATCCATCCATGCAGTCACCGGCCACTCACTGGTCGGCGAAACTTTTCGTATGAGTTGTACAACTTCTAAAACATTGACTAAATCTGAGAAACTTTCATGTACGTACACTAACGCCCAAGGGCTCCGCAGTAAATTTA
>CALYDF020009120.1:0-11028 GCA_944474145.2 Dicrocoelium dendriticum
CTTATGTCACACCATATCTTGATATGGTCCTGAAGTAGTAAGAAGTGCGATCGGAACAAACTGGCGTGATGGTTGCTGAAGGCTAGGGACAAACGTGTCGCTAGTACCGGTCCCTAGGGAACACCACACTGCAATTCAATTTGGTCGGAAATGGGGTTGCGGCCTCTCACATTTACTTACTTTACTTTACTTCAGTGTAGTTAACTCGTGCGACAGGATCAGCTGGCTTCATGGAAGTCGCAGATTGCAGCTACCCTAGCGCCGCGGTCGGCGGTAATCTCCACGCAGATACTTATCTAATGACGTTTCCAGTGATTAGCACCATGCAAAACCTGGAGTCCCAGAAGATCAACATCTGAATTCACTGCAGCGAGCCACTTTTTTAGTTGTCCACCACGACGACGAGACCTAGCCTGTCAAGGCGAGGGTGAAATCACGACCCGAGTGATCAGTGTCTGGTCTGCAGATGACGTAAACGAAACACTGAAGACTACGGCGTTGGATGAGAGCTGAGGCATTCGGATACCTTAACAGCGCTTACGAACTTTGTCATTGATGATACACTCATGCCACTGCGTTTTCAAAATAAGCCTTAAACATCAATGACCGAAGACTTGCAGCTTCCGGGTGTCTTCGGATCGCAGCGGCCAAGTTTTGCAGCCATAGAGTGAGATGGCACGAATGGTTGCTGAGCATACTCAGATTTTCATTCTCAGACTAATTTCAGTCCTAAGTCACATAGTGTCACTTCTGGCACTGTCAATACGATCCCGGTTTTCGGATGTAGCGTGACCATTGGGGAGAACAGTAGATCCGTTAGTTGAATTCTGCAACTGACTCCGTGAGTTGTCCATGTAAAGAGAGTGAGGGGACTTACTGGATGACTGACGACGAGAAATACTTCGTCTTGGTGATGTTAATTTCGAAGACGATCGTAGATACTGATTGATTGATCCGATTTAGAAGTCACCGAAGCTTACACGGTGACTTGATACCAGCGTACTTAATTTTGCAAAATCCCTACCATCTGTGCCGTTGTTTACTGCAACACAACAGTAATGCTAACTTGAGAAGTCACTCACTAAAACTGGCAGAACAGTACAGCCGCCTGGGTTGCCGCAGGAATTTGTTTTCAGCCCGCATGTGTCACCCGTGCAATGCTCTTCCAGAATCGGTCATTTCTGCACCATCAATATCCATATTTCCGTGACATTTGGATGACTCACCTACTCACCCACGCTTGTTACCTAGTAATAGTTCATCCCACTCTTGGAATATACCGTGAATTTATTTGCTGTTACATGTTTTGTTGCAAAACTACGCGGATCGCAGGACTACAGCGAAACAAATGGTAAGTCCCTCGTTTAAACTTAAATAACCCATCGCTTTTTATTCTCCGATAACGCTGCAAAATCACCCAAAGGGATATGCAAAGCATTGCTTCTTAAGCCATTCACATTCATTGTTCATTATTCGTTTAGCTGACCTTGAATGAGGAGGTTGCTTATCCAGCTCACACAGGCTCATTGACTCCATAGCTTCGAAACATGTGAAGAAAACTGCAGTGGTCCAGTCGATCGAACGCTTTAAAGAATTCCAGGTAGACGGTGTCGATTCCTACTCTGACCTGTTTTGATTCTGTCCAGCTTGCTAGGGCTATCAGCAAGTTTGTAATGCAGGACCAATATCGGCGAAATCTGTGTTGACATGACACTATGAAGTGATTACTTTCAAGGTAGCCCATGAGCGCCTCTGCGGTAATGACTTCCATTACCTTGCATGGCAAAGAGATGGGGATTAAATGGAGGATGTAAGCCAGTCTATAGTAGGAACAACCAGCGGTAAGGCAGAGCATGGAAGAACATGAAGGTAGAGAAAGCAAGGGACTATGAGTCCATTTGATGCATCTCTGGCTTGAACATCCGCTTTTACCATAAAACCACTAGCTCGACATCAAGTCTGGCAGCTGTCGGATGAATATCAGGTGATAGTCTATAAAGCATTTACCCTAGGCTTCTGAATAGCCTGAAGCTAGCCACAAGCGATGACGTGTGAGAAGCGTGTCTAGTGTGAGGATACGGCGAACAGTAAGAGCGGCTGATTTGGCAGCCAGCTCGGAGAACACCCGCATACCCTTAAGGAAAATTAAAGCCCAATGTCTCGAAATACTGAAAGCGTAAATGTTTCATCTTCGGCACGATTATGAAAAAAGGAAATAGCAGGCTTCCGAACGGAGATGAAATTTCGTGGTAGATGGAGGGACGAAGTATGAGAAAACTTACAAAAACCGTTTTGTATTGAAAACATTTTGAAATAACGAAATCCTAGATAGTGCAAAGCCTATTCCCAGATATTGGTGGGAAAAATTTTCTTAGATGTTCCGATTCGTGTTCTGTGATGATAACAAGGGGAACAAACCCAGGTATTACTGTTAATAGAAATGAATTGCCGGCATTCAGCACGTAGCTGTTGCCGAAACGGTGTCAGTGATGCAAATGAGCAAAATTCACTTCAAAGATAAGCGCGGTCAAGACTACAGTTGTGCTTCTTGATCCATTTACGCAAAGGAGGCTTCGATTTAATGGATGATTGATGCCAATGGGATTCATCTCTGCAACGCAATACCAGACCAAAAGTTCTCGCGTACGGCGTTCTATAGGTCACCTCTCAGACGACCTTCGGAAGCCTTTCGGGCGCCCGTCAAACAGCTATTGGACAATTGTGCCTGTACGGTTCTGGCAGTTGTCGTGACAGCCACATCATTTTAAATGGGTCTAAATGTTGATGCAACGCATTAATGCCTTTCCATTTTACCACTTAGCCCTAACTAGCATGACTTCGTTAACCGTCATGAAGGTGAACTACAGGAGACCAAGCGTGGCAGAGATCATTTCAGTGATTTCGGTCATCACACGTATAGCTGGACACATGCTGTGGGTATATGAGTGACTCTTGACGTAGCTTATCAAAAACACCAGCTACAAATAGTGAATCTTTTGTATGGCCAAGTTATGAATACCGGACTCAAAATAGAAGAAATTCCCTCTAAAAATGTTGCACCCCAGTTATGAGCAAAATTCCGAAATCAGAAAGAACGGCGAAGACCATATCCTGACAATTATTTGTGACGTATTCCGGAGTTCATTCCTACTTTATCTGGTTAGGCTAATGAGTATATCCAGACACAGTTTCGCTCGACATTCCAGACCGCGCAAAAATAGGAGGTAAAATATTAAGGTGTGTTTTCATGATGCTGACAGTGTGAGCAGTTATGACCAACAGTTCCAAATACAGCAAACATGACTGCAATTGCAACCACACTACGATGGGAATGGGAGCCCGCAACGGCTACTTGTGCCAAGTTAGAAATGTAAAACACAAATTTGTTACTATCGATCCGAGAAAACCAGGCGCCAGATTGCTACCCCATTGCGGTTAGAAGAAGGGACAATAAAGTAAAGGCGCCGCTTGACGATTGTTTCCCCCGAAACTTGAATACTGAATGTGGTGTTTTGTGAGCAAATAGAATGTTAAAGCACAAGAATCTTGTCTAAGTAGGCTTGATAACGTCGAAAAACGTTTGTCAGAGGTGAAGTCACTAATCGTGCTTAAAGCTCTCACGCAGCGTGTAAAAGTGCCTGGTGCGCATTAATAAAGGACTCAAGGACCTACATATCGCTATCAATGGGTACCAGTTCCCGAATATTATGATTAAAAAATAAATCTAACAATATTTTGAATTACCCTGCAGATGTGGTCTTCATTTGCAATCTTGTAAATTGTTCCAAACATTGCCCACTCATTGTTCGAAACACAGGGTTGGGCAACTAGTTCCAGATCCAGTGCCACAAACGTTCACCGGCGTCTGCATGTGTTACATTGTAGCAAGAACGGCGGGGCAATAAAGCACGATCTGTATTGCACGTCACGATCCGTCTCACACGCGCTCACGCCCACACACATATAGTCACCTTTCTACACCACAACGCACCAGCAATGCGATGCGGTCGACGGGCACCTTCGCCCGCCAATTGGCGACAATTCGGCAACTCAGCTTCACCTGTTTTGCTTCGTATCTCCGCTCCTGTACGTCGCTTTCCGACCAGCCTGGATTTGTTCGAAGGCTCTCGACTTGCTTGATCTCCCAGGCGTCACTCGGCTTGGAGTCATTCCTTGGGGCATAACAATCGGCGTCTTTGTCTGAATTCTTGGCCTCTCCTCCAATATCGTTTGAGATCTTCCGGGAGCAGACTTTCTTCCCGTCGTCGCCCGCGGTCCCTTTTCCACTCGTCCGGTAGGGCCTGCGTTATGCTGACTGATTCCGGTGCCTCTGTCGTATGCTCTTTCTTGCTCTTGTCGTTTTCTGCTTTTTCGTGTTGTCGAAGTCCTCCGTACTTCTACACCCGCCGCTCCTCGAATTTGTTGCTCTTTCCTGTGCCATGGTCTCACCAGGTCTGTATTCACCCAGCGCTTCATCATTCCATTGTCAACTTTGATATTCACTCCTTTTCGGTCAACTACAGTGTAGGGACCTTTCGAGCGTTCTTTGAACTTGCTTGCCCCGGGCCCTCTGTGTATTGGATGATCATGCTTGCGCACCTTGACTTGATCTCCGATGTTGAATGGTCTCCACTTCTGAGTCGCATATCGGGCGTCGTAGTTTAGCTTGTTCCGTTGTTGCCGTGATCTCGTTCCTCTTCTGGCCATATCCTGCATTGTTTTGTGATGTGGTACTGGATGTTGCTGTCCACACACCTCCGATATACATGTATCGAGTGCAATTCGGGGCTCTCTACCAAACTGTAGCTCAAATGGCGAAACCTTGGTGGTTGACTGCATGCTGGCCCGATACGACAGCAGAACCTCAGGTAACGCATCCTCCCACGTCAACTTTGTGCACGTTATCCATTCCTTCATGGTTCGATTGAATCGCTCCGCCATTCCATTGGTTTGAGGATGGTAGGGTGATGTACGCCGTCTCTCGATGCCCCACTTGTTTAATAACGTTTGAAATGCCTTCGATTCAAAGCATGGACCATGATCCGTAATAACATATTGTGGTATCCCATACCTCGCCGGCACGTTGAATTCGAATGCATGCGTCGCGGTCTCGCCTGTCTGGTCTTTCATTGGTACGGCTTCCACCCATCGCGTAAAGTGGTCGATCATAACCAGAACGTAGCTATTTCCCCATCGACTCACCGGTAACGGTCCAAAGACGTCCAATCCCCAACACTGTAGTGGTTCGTTGACTTCAACTGATTTCATTGGTGGTCTCGGCGCATTCATCTCATGACATTTTTGGCAGTTTGGGCATCTCCGGATATACGCCGCTACATCCTTTCTCATGGTTGGCCAAAATACTCATCTCCGTAGCAAATCATAAACTCGTTCGAAACCCATATGAGCGTTATCATGGGTCATTTGGATCCCACGTTCTCGGAAAGTTTGTGGAATATAGGGTACTTTCCTCCCGTTTACTGACACAAGCAAATTGCCATTCACGACATGCAGCTGGTCCTAGATATTGAGGAGATCATTCATTTCTCCCGATTGTGTGTTTGGCTTGGTGCCTGCTTGCAAATGCTCGCAAAAGTAATCGCAGCAATTCCTCTGTTTTCTGCTTCTCCAGTAGACTGCTATCCTCCGCAGTGACCGAACACACCGGTATGGCCATTTCTAGCATGAGGGCATCCAAAGTTGGCCGCGACAGCATGTCCGGTGGTATGTTCTTCGTTCCATCTACGTGTTCGATTGTAAACGTAAATTCCTGGAGTCTGTATGCCCATCGTGCGAGGCGCCCCCGCGGGTCTTTCAAGGTCAGCAAACACGACAGCGGTTTGTGGTCCGTGATGACGCGGAATTCACTAGCTAGAACATACGTTCTCCATTTCTCCAGAGCCCATACGATAGCGAGGCATTCTTTCTCTGTCGTCGAATACTTCTGCTCTGCAGCCGTCAGCACTCTACTGGCATACTCTATAACCCCTGCTGGTTGAGACAGTACTGCTCCAATTGCCACGTTGCTTGCGTCGACCGACACCGTGCACTTTTCGCCAGGACTGGGTATTCGTAAACACGCTGGTCCCTCTGTGAGGCATGTCTTTAAGTGGCTGAAAGCTTGATCGGCTTCCGGTGTCCAGACGAATGGTTCCTCTTTGTGGCGAAGCTTTAATAAGGGACTGATCTTCTCCGCGAAGTGAGGTACGAATCTCGAATCATACGCCACCATTCCCAGGAATGATCGGAGTTGACGCTTGGATTTTGGCACTGCAAAATTCTTGATCGTCTCCCGTTTCTCCGGAAGTGGTTTTACCTGGCCATCTCCCACAATGTGACCCAAACAAACAATAGACTTCTGGGCTATTTGTGACTTCTTTCGACTGAGTTTCGAGCCCGCCTCGTCCAATCGTTGCAGTACAGCCGCGAGTCTAGTAGCATGCTCCTGTTCTGTTTCGGAGTAGATAATGATGTCATCTCCATAAACAACCACCCGTTGAAGATTTTCCAGGACCATGAGTAACAGTCGCCTGAACGTTGCAGGAGCATTGCACAGTCCGAATGGCATCCTCAAAAATTCCTATTGCTGGCCGTTCACACTGAAACCGTTTTATGCCGATCATTTTTTGCAATTGGAAGCTGCCAATATCCAGAACGGAGATCGATAAGAGAAATGTGCTTTGCGCTATGAAGACTGGCGAAAATTTCGTCCATTTAAGGCATCGGAAACGCGTCCTTCAAGGTCACTCTGTTTAAGTCTCTGAAGTCAATGCAGAATCTAAAGTTCCCGTCCGCCTTTTTCGTCAGCAAAACCGGTGATGACTACGGACTAGTCGTTCGACTAATGATTCCTTTAGCCTCCATCTCTGCCACCTGCTTCTGTACCTCCGGCATGGTTTTCTGCGGTATTCTTCTAAACACTGGTTTGCACCGCTCGCCCGGGATTAACCGTATTCTATGTTATATCCAGTCGCAGAACCCATGGTCATCATTCGCATCCGTGAACAAATGCGCGTATTTCAGCAGCGTCTCGCGTATTGCGTGACTTGAACAATCCGGTATGACTGCTACGGACCCCACGCGGTTGGATTTTCCTGTGTTCATCTCGATTCTCTCCTTATCGACTATCACCACGTCATTACCCAAATCGATTCTGGCGCCAAGCCTCCCGAGAATATCATTGCCGATTATCGTTTCCGTCGCACTCTGCACAACGAACATTGAATGACGGATTTATGTCTTCCCTATTCCTAATCGTCGTCGTTGTACCCCCGTTACTTTCAAACGATATCCTCCGACCGTCTGCATTACAACAGATGACTGAGTTAACGGGACCCATCGATTCTTTTCGTAATGGATACCCCGCTCCCATGTCTACCATGGCCTGTATTAACACGCCATTGATGGTTACTTCTCGAATCGGTACTTGCCATCTGCTCGGTATGGATAAAGCGAAGCTAAGATAAAAAGAATCTATTTTGCCGGACAGACGGAAATTTCAGTTAGACAAGACACCAGAAAACAACATATTGGTCGAGAAGAAAGTGGCGAGGAAACTGCAGATTCTCTTACTACATGGTTACATCAATGACGCACAATACAAACGGTTGAAACCGACTGGCACTCAGACACCCAGAATGAGGGGCGCCCCCAAATTACACAAGGCAGGTAACCCACTGCGTCCAAATATGTGTATGAACAACTCACCGTATCACAACGTTTCGCGGTGGCTATCGAAAATTTTGGAGCCAGTACGCAAACTTCTGACCACATATTGTCTAAAGGACTCCTTTGAATTGGTCGAGACACTGGAACATGTGTCACTGGGTGCGGAGCACATGTACTCAGTAGACGTCAACTCCCTGTTCACAAACGTGCCTCTACGTGAGACGGTTGAAAATTTGTGTGATTTCATCGCGAGTCAAAACATGTCTGTTGGCCTGCCGCTGGAGTATTTGAGGGATATGATTCTATTGTGCACGGAAAATATACGGTTCGAGTTTGAGGGGACTGCTTATAAACAGATCGACGGTGTCGCCATGGGTATCCCTCTGGGACCAGTACTAGCAGACATTTTTCTCAGTTTGATAGAAAGACAAGTTACTGCCAGCATTTGTGAAGCTACGTTGTACAAGCGGTATGTGGACGTCATCCTAGTCTTCACCACCGACGAACATTTTGCGCGGCTGTTGACAGCTCTGAATTCAATTCATCCACATCTATCGGTGTCCTATGAGTTACAGCAACACGATTGTCTGCAACTTTTGAATATACTCATTAAGGGAGGAAGTGATGGTATACTACAGCACACCGTTCATCGCAAGGCAATTTGGAGCGGGGCAGTACCTCCACTTTTCCAGCTTTGCCCCGGTCGCATACAAACGTGGCCTAGTGAAAACGCTTTTCTACAGAGCCAGACGAATATGCAGCCTCGAAATGTTACAAGCTGAAGAAGAATTTTTGTTCAAAACCTTGGTGTCGAATGGGTATCCTGAGAAGTTCGTTCAGATCCACAGCAGGCCACCCAAGGAGAAAATACCGGTGTTAACCGCAGAGAAAAAGAATGTTTACTTGTTCTTACCGTTCAAAGGAGACCACGTATCAAACGATATCGGACATAAACTCCGGTCCGCCCTTACGCGCACCTACGCGACCGCCCAGTTGCGACTCATACATACAACGCGAAGCCTTGTTCTTCATGACCGTCAGAGCAACTCATCAGTCAGTTCGGCCCCTCACATCGGTTACCAGTTCACCTGCGGTTGCGGTAACATTTACATAGGCAGGACTGACCGTCAGTTAGCTCAGAGGGTAGCTGAACATGTGCCGAGGTGGTTGGAACAACTGAACACGCAACAAAACGGAGTGGATCCGAGGATGAACAGGAGTCCCGTATCGTCTATCACCAAGCATCTCTTGGCAACCCGACATCAGGTGAACCCGGAGACTGCGTTCAAGGTGTTGTTACGTAACAACCATCCGCTAATCATGGCAATTAGTGAGGCCTTGCTAATTAGGGCTTATCAACCTGTGTTGTGTGCACAGAAACTAATGAGACAACCAATTAAGTTACCATGGTCTTGATCCTAACATTTTGATTGGTGTACCAACATTTTCCCCCTATATATAACTGTCCATGAATCCCGCTTGTATTGTGTTTGCGACTGAGGAGAACAATGGAAATGTTAACATATCGCAACATATGTCTTCTCACTGCTCTGATAAAAATTATTATTTGTACAATATCTAGCAAAATGGCCCTTGCGATTGTATCGAAAACAGCGGCCGCCACTCCGCTTGCCGAAGCAATTCCGTTGTGCCGTATTTCTCTGGTTTTCCCTCGCCGACAACTGTTCGACCATGCGCGATGATTGGTGTACTTTGCGCTCCAGCTCGGATGGTTGCACTCTTCGTACGGTCACCGACCCCAAGAAACTTTGTGCAATGGTCACCAGTTCTTCTGCTTTTTCGACCCTAACCACTGACGCCAGCTTTACCTTCTCCTGGAGTTCGCTTGACAGACTTTGTATAAACTGACCTCGCAATAATCGTTCTCTTGCCGCGGCGTCCAGCTCAGGGAGCCCAATTGCCACGTGTCTGCACAGCCTGTGGAAAAACACGATCAGACCTTCCGGCTCTTCCCACTTTGCAGAGTGAAGCTGTTGCAGCGCATGTTGGCGGTCGATTTCTTTTAAAAACTCCAGACAAAGTGCTGCCTTCATCTCAGCAAACGAACCACTGGCCTTGACTTTCCGAGTCAACAAATATGTCGCCTTCGCTCGTCCGGTTAACAGCGTACCCAAAGTTGTCAGTAGATACCCGTCTCCCTTCACTCCATTGCAAGCGGCAATCGCTTCGAAATTCTCCAACCAGGACTCCACATCACCATCCGCGAACTGCGTTGGCCAGCTCAATTTCATCCTGGTCACGGCAGCAATGTAGCAAGAACGGCGGGGCAATAAAGCACGATCTGTATTGCACGTCGCGATCCGTCTCACACGCGCGCACGCCCACACACATATAGTCACCTTTCTACACCACAACGCACCAGCAATGCGATGCGGTCGAGGGGCACCTTCGCCCGCCAATTGGCGACAATTCGGCAACTCAGCTTCACCTGTTTTGCTTCGTATCTCCGCTCCTGTACGTCGCTTTCCGACCAGCCTGGATTTGTTCGAAGGCTCTCGACTTGCTTGATCTCCCAGGCGTCACTCGGCTTGGAGTCATTCCTTGGGGCATAACAATCGGCGTCTTTGTCTGAATTCTTGGCCTCTCCTCCAATATCGTTTGAGATCTTCCGGGAGCAGAGTTTCTTCCCGTCGTCGCCCGCGGTCCCTTTTCCACTCGTCCGGTAGGGCCTGCGTTATGCTGACTGATTCCGGTGCCTCTGTCGTATGCTCTTTCTTGCTCTTGTCGTTTTCTGCTTTTTCGTGTTGTCGAAGTCCTCCGCGCCTCTACAACATGATGCTGGTAGGTGGAGTGGGGACCTCAGAATGGTGAAATCACGGAGAATAAAATACGGTAGCTTATGATGAGAACAACTGGCTTCCGAAGCCAAGAGAGAGTAGAAAGTCAGTCACTAGCACCGATCTTCGTACGGCAAACATTGAAACCTGAGGATATGGCGGGCCGCAACGTGTTGGACCCGATCAGTCTTCTATTCCCCGTCTCAGATGCCCTTTAGTTTGACAGGTGAACATAATCAAAGATTATGCATATGTTGGAAGAGATGTGAGTGGCATCCTAATAAGAAAATTTGCAGCATTTACATTCGAGTGCTCCATGCATGTACAGTCCGTTTCTGCTTAGCTCGTTTGTATTTCCCACGGAATTCAGATCGAAGCGTGAGGCTACACCTAGGTTCTCCACGGAAGGAGTATGGTCGTCTAGGGTATAAACTCTGTTGTAAGGAGATACGAACTATAGTGACCAGCCGATGTATAGCAAAAGATGAATGACCGCTTGACAGAAACCGCCGATTCGGATGCGAGGGGCATGCCGCGTTGCAAACCCAAGACTGTAGAGCAG
>CALYDF020009121.1:0-10504 GCA_944474145.2 Dicrocoelium dendriticum
ACAACCGCAGTCATCGCAGGCTCTAAGTTGTATGTGCATACCAGATTTGCCTGCAGGTTGTGAGGGAACATAATGGGAGAGCCAGAGTGTGAGGCGCTGCGGATGTGCTGATGGTAGTTGCCTTGACAGAGACATGGCTTCTCCGAGCGACATGGTTAGCGACCTGCTGGTAGATTTCGTGAGTTACCGAGTAAGATAGGGGCCTGATCACCACACGTGGGGGGGAGCACTATTGCTTAGAAAGCGCCAGTATAGTCATTGGAGGCCTGCCGTTTATGATGAGTAATACCAACGTTCAGGTGGTGTCTTGTTACTTAAGGTTGATGGGCAGGTTGGAGATCTTTAAATGTGTCTACCGCAGTCCATCGTCCACACGAGAGGAGGACAAAGAGCTGCGGTGCACTATTGAGGCGCGCAGTGGTTTTGCTGGCGCCTAATTTCCTAATAGTTGGTGATCTAAACCTTCCTCATGGCGGATTGGCCAGGCCATCCGCAAACAGAGCGATACCTTGGAACAGGAACCTGGTTGACTGGATGCATGAGAATGCACTTGAACATACATCAATATGCCGACCAGGAGCCGGAATCGGGAGTGCCCCCTCTCACGTTGGATGTTGTCATCACCAAACACGGTCGTTTCGCAGAGCTACAAGTGGACAAAGCACCGTTTAGGTAGGAGTGATCACTGCGTCGCTCCACTTTTCTGCCTAATATTCATTGAAGCCTGCACGACATCCTCAGCCTCGTGAGATAATATTCAGCCGCATTGACCATATGAAATTGAGCGGATAGAGCCCTCCAGGTCAATTGGATCCCTGACCAGAACAGGCAATCTTTGGAAGCAACAAAGGTGGTCTGTGCTTAAAACTAGGTTTAGTACAACTATTGAATGAGTTTGCTCTCTCTTCGTCTCTGCGAGACATCTTCAGCAAGCCTCGGTGGTGGAGGAGAAGATTGATAGAGCTCTAAAGATGAACGAAATGAGAAGTGGAAAAAATTCTCAATGAGGGCCAGGGGCTTTCGACGATGGGCTACAGTACACAAAAAGCGTCGGAATACGGCTATCAAGATGCAACGGCTAGCTAAAATACTCTTTATGAGCTTCGGCTGGCCCGGTATGATGAAAACAAATCCAAAGTGTTACTACGGCTATGTTCAGTCTAAAGCCTCCCTAAGAAGGACGTTGGGTGTCTAATTATGGAAGAGATGGCAGCCAGGCTGTGGAAGTCAGAGATAAAGCTGAAATGCTGCTAAGAGAGATCTTTCAGAATCTGCATAGGAGGCGACAATGGATGTGCTTGCACCATCGCAGCCACAACTGTGTTCAGCAGTTTATATTAATGCAGGACATCGCTGCTGACTGCGCAAGAGGTCTTTTACTGTGATGACTAACTTGAATCCCTTCAATCAGCCGGTCCTGATCGATGTACATCCGGCAATAGTCAAGCCACTAGCTGACATCCTTCAACATCCTGTTCTGGAGCTGTTTCAACTTGTCGCTCCAGGAGAGCCAAGTTGACACGACGGACTGGAAGGAAGCAGCCATAGTTTGCGGATTTCACAGAGGGTGGGCTCAAATCCGGAGGCCCTTAACTACCAGACCCATCAGTCTAACTGTGTTTCCTGCCTCAAGGTTTAGAGAAGCTTATAAGAAACCGGATTTGTGAGCATTTGGCGGAACACACAGTCCTACTTAGAGCAAGAGCAGCATGGTTCATAAAAAAGACGAGTCGTGCCTCACTAAATCTACTGTGCTTCCTCGATGAAGATTACTCTATGTCTTGACGACGGGATTCCGGTAGACGGTCTGCCTATCTTGACTTTAGCAAGGCTTTCGACTCAGTAAATCACCGTTTCCTACTTGACAAATGAGCATGGTTCGGAGTACATCCTAGACTTCTGTCTTGGGTGTCAGAATTCTTATGTGGGAGAACGTTTCGAGTTAGAATCGGTGATGTGACTTCTAGTGTGGGCGTGGCCTACAGTGGAGTACCCCACGGATCGTGCTAGGTCCACTTTTGTTTCTTATGTTTATAAACGACTTGGCTCCTCTTATTGAAGACCCCTGTTACATCTTTGGCGGATGACTTGAAGCTAGTCAGCAGGGGCAACCGTGCAACACTGGCCAAGGATATCATAGGATTGTAGAGAGCAGAAGGAGAAATCCTTTGTCAGCTCCATCGCTTCCCAATCATTGTGTGGAGGCCGCGATTCGATGTTATGCGGTAATCCACAAGGGACCTTGGCAGCTACACTGGAAACTGCATGGACCCATCGTACTCAAAAGATAAGAGTCTAACATTCACTTGAAACATTCCTCCGTCTGGGCCTCGACCACATACTTCGGCAAGTTATTCCAATCGTTGACTACGCGAGTTGATAGAGCGAGAGCAGGATGAATCCGAAGTCTTCTGGGTTTAAACAGTTTCCAGTTGTGGCCTCGAGTTGAACTGTTTGGATTGGATTGAAAGCACGCCTGCAGCTCCGTCCCCATCTCTCCTCTCAGGATGCGCCTGGTGAAAATCAGGTCACCGCGACGTCGGCGATAATCAAGGGTGAACAGATTCATCCGCTGAACTGGGAACAGCGACAGTAGGAAATTGTTCAGTCGTTCATGGTTGAAAATTTACAAATGGTGCAGCTGCAAAAAGAATAAATTTGATAGTTGTAAGAGCGGAACAACTTAGTCGGGAGATAATCAGGCTGTCATATATGGCGTTGATACATCAAACAAGGGTGGATTAAGAATTCCGGATGATCGACCAGAAGAAAAATGAAGAGCAGATCGACAGAGGTATGACGACTCCCTGGGTTCGTGTGTACTTGACGTAATTCGCAACTGTGAAATCGTAGAAGAGAATTGACCACGGATTTTAGAGTGAGTACTTGATACCACCCTGTGAGTACTACGCGGTAACTGGATTTTTTGGTGTGCCATGCTGATCGAGCTTTCTAGCTGAAATAACGTGGAAAAGAGTGTTTGAATAAACACTTGAGACGAAATTTGGCTATTGTCAAATTTTTTCTGATCCAGATATCTTTGATCGATTAAAGTTGTACTGGCCAAAGCGTCTGACGCTTAGTGGTAATTTTTCCGGTTGTTCCCAGTTTTAATCCCGTTTTGCACCCTGTTTTCGCCTTTTTATTGCTGTCGTCTTACTATTGTATACGTGTTTTTTATTCTCCAAGATTGATCTGCGCATGAAGACGCTTCCGGTCTCCAACAACGCAGATTTGATCGCCTACACTGATGATCAACTTGTGGCACCAATCACTATCCTCTTATTGAAGACCCCTGTTACATCTTTGCAGATGACTTGAAGCTAGTCAGCAGGGGCAACCGTGCAACACTGGCCAAGGATATCATCAGTGTGGCAAACTGGTCGAAGCAATGGGACTTGCCCTTGAATGCAAGCAAGTGCCAAATTCTGACCACTAGTAGAGACGTACTTGCAGTTCAGACTTCCTTTGGTCCCTTCCCCTTACAATGCACTACCCAGGCACGCGATTTAGGAGTCATCATGACGAGCAGCTTCAAGCCTTCGATGCAATGTCGATACGCCGCCAACAAAGCGCGACGAGAATTGTTTCGCCTCAGGAGGGCTCTGTGTAATACCAAGCCAGAAGTGTTCCTGCCACTATACAAAGCAGTGGTTAGGCCACACTTAGAGTGTTGTGTTCAAGCTTGGTCGCCCTATCTCCGTGATGATGTTCTTTGCCTGGAGAAGATTCAAAGACTAGCAACCAGGATGGTTGAAGGTCAACGGGGGAAGCCGTATGAAGATCGCCTAAAGAGCCTGGGGTTGTTTTCCCTTGAACGGCGTAGACTGAGAGGCGATCTGATAGAAACATTTAAGATCATGAAGGGCTTCAGTGCCATCGTGCCCTCTGATTTATTTGAGCTGGCTGATTCTGAACGCTTGCGTGGACATCGCTTGAAGCTCAAACAACAGAGAGCTAGACTGAACGTCAGGGCTAAGTTCTTCTCAAATCGTGTAGTGCGCAACTGGAATAAGTTGCCTTCGGAACTAATGGATTGTGAGACTGTGGTTGCCTTCAAAGCAGGCCTAGACAGGTGCTGGCCGCGTATTTTTCCGGAATTAATATAATCCTATCCAATTTATTCGCATTGTTATCCGATGTTGATCCTTGTAAAAGCAAAGATTGCTCTCGCTTTTGCTTCATTTCTTTTTGCAGAGGCAAGGAGAGGCGATCAAAAGTCGAAGTGCCGGGGGCTCTGGTTCGCTTACCGGTACAAGAAGCTGGACGCTCGTTAGGCGGAAGCCTGTATCGTCCACGGATTTTGACCTGACCTGACCTGACTATGACAACGGTCCAGATGGCTACCGACCACAAAAATCAAGCAGCTTCAAACGTCGTATCTGAAGTTACCCGGGTGGACGCCGAGTTGCTAGTTCAAGGGTCCCTTCGAGTAAAGCGAATTAGAGCCAGGAAACCCCATAAGCTCTCTGCTAAGCAAGCGATTATAGTTGTCTCGGCACCGGAAACAAGCCAAGTGTCGTTACTTGGCAAACCGTCTGACAGTTGTGCGAAGGCGGAGATTCCAACACGCACTACTTGTCAGCCGAAGTTGACGGATATCTCGGTTCTCACCGAGAAGGTATGTTCTGAAGGTTTGCTTGCTTTTGCTCAAAGCGAAATAGCCTCATGAGACCCTGCTCCCGTTATCAAGAAGAAAAAGCAGACCAAATCTGCCATAGAGCCGTTCGGTGGAATGGATGACCCTAACAAATGTAAGACATCGACAATGGAGCGAAAAATACGCTGCCGTTGCTACCTCATCGGAGGGGCTAAAGACAGTCCCATCACCAGTTGTGAAGCCACCTGCTCCAAGTATCGAAACAAAGACCCGTGGGGTTAATACACCCCGTCGTGGCGATTCTTTCACGGATAGTAGCGTTATATTCCGTAACGCGGCTGAGTCTACTGCTGCCCTTCCTGCTGATCGCATGTTGGACGACCTTCAATGGTTTAAAATGTGCGTAACGAAGCTGCTTCCGCCTGGTTTTCCAGGCGTTACTGTCAGGAAGCTGATAAGACTGGGGAACTTGCCAGTTTACGTACCAAACTTTCGACCGCGGATACTTCGTGTGGTACTCTCTACCCCGGAGAAACGCAGTGCTCTCATGCGGTTTGCGTTTAGGCTGAAAGGTACAAATATTAGCGTTCAGCCGGACCTTCCGCTGGCCGATAGACTGAAGCTAAGGGAGGCCATCAAGGACCTCAAAAGTAGGCGAGCGGCCGGTGAACAGGGTCTCCGGTTAGTGGGTTTTCGGGTGGTCAGCCGGCGGTCTTTTTCCGCCCTACAACTGCCCATTCTGGTAGCGCACTACCCAGGTCTGGATCTAACGAATACCTTCAGATAGTGTTAAGTAATGTGCGCAGCCTAAGAAATAAGGTGTACGAGTTAGGTTTGCTTGTAGATGGGTCTCATCCCGATATACTCGCATTCACTGAAACGTAGCTATCTCAGAACATCACGGATGGTGAAGTACATTTACCTGGCTATGCACTATTTAGATGCGATCACTGTTGGCCGGCAGGGAGGGGGCGTCGCTCTTTATGTGAGCTGTTGACGTTTTGAAGACTTGCTTATTTCAGTCAGCAGACAAAACTGTTCTGTCAAATGCCCTAGAAGGTTTCCAACATTTTGGCCTAGAGCTTCTACCGGGTGAGCGCGCGACCGACTTAGATTATGCTGATGATATCGCCTTACTTGGTGACGATCCTCGGGGTATGCAACTCATTCTGGATCGTTTGGCGGTTGAAGCATCTAAGTATGGCATGAGCTTCGCCCCATCGAAGTGTAAAGTACTGCTCAAGGATTGGATTTCACCTGCACCCGTGCTCACTCTCCAAGGTGCACAACTTGAACAGGTAGATAGTTTCGTCTACCTTGGGAGCTGTGTTTCCGCTGACGGCACAATCAACAAAGAAGTTTCGCTTCGTATCGCTAAAGCTCGATCAGCATTTGTCAATCTGAGGCACTTGTGGCGTCGTCGCGACGTCTCATTCTCACTAAAAGGCCGAGTTTACAGCGCGTCCGTTCGCTCAGTATTGTTGTATGGGAGCGAGTCCTGGCCGATTCGCGTGGAAGACATGCGTCGTCTTTCTGCGTTCGATAACGGTTGCTTAAGGAGGATCGCTCGTGTTCGGTGGCAACATCGAGTTACCAGTACTGACGTTCGTCGTCGCGTCTTGGGGAATGCAAGTATTTCCTTTAACAAACTGGTTTTCTTGCGCCAGTTAAGATGGCTCGGTCATGTCCTACGCATGGCACCTGAGCGTCTACCGCGTCGCGCTCTATTCGCTCGTCAAGGACCTGGCTGGAAGCGACCGCGTGGTGGTCAGCCTTCCACTTGGCGGCAGCACATGAAATCGCTGACGTCGTGTCTAGCCGCTGTTGGACCCGTACGTCTTCCAGGATGGGGACCCAAAGATGAGGAGTGCCAATGGCTTAGGACACTTGAAGACATGGCCCGCAACCGGAATCAATGGAAGAATTGAGTACAGTATTGTACTGATTCACATGTTTAATTCTACAAACATTGAAAATGACAAAAAAAGAGAAAAATCGGCGTGTGACAAACAAACTAAAAATGTTTTGTTCTGTATTTTTGTCCAAATATTCCATTTTCTTGCGGCATATTAGCTGAAGTGTGTTGCCCACCTTCAGCTAGCATGCCACGACGATTATGACGTAATGGCTGTCTCTTATACACTGATTTCCATGGCTTTCTTGGCTCTATGCCTAGTTACTAGACTGTTGAGATTACATACATACATACATACTGTCGGCTGTTATTAGCACATCCTCGGCTCAGGTTACAGTTGTAATTGTGTATAGAAGCCCTTGGAGCGTATCCAAAGAGGTACTTGAATTCATTCGCTCCCAGTCCGCAAATAAGTGTTTGGTGATGGGCGACTTCAACCTCCCAGAGATTTGCTGGGCAAATCTTTCTTGCGACAGCGTCAGGCACATCCGGTGCTGATCTGCTTGAGCTTACGCTCCAAGTATCTTTGCACCAGTTCATTGACCTCCCCACTAGGTACATGGATGCCCAAGTACCGTCTATCTTAGACCTTGTATTTGCTAAGTCACTCGATTTTGTTGGTGACATTACTTACGGACCTCCACTGGGTTCCAGTGATCATGTTTGTTTGCTCTTCAGTTGTACTCTGTCTAGACGTTACCAGAGTACTGTTGAGTCTCGCCCGAACATATGGCAAGCAGACTATCAATCCATGAGAGCCAAGGCTTCGGGTTTACATTGTGAGATCTCAGACGACGGTACTGTCGAGGTTGCCTGGGATAAATTTAAGTCCTACCTCACAGAGGTCTCTGCTCACTTCATCCCAGTCACAAGGAGGAGGCACGAGCACAGCCGCCCTGGATAGATCCCACTGGCAGGCATCTGCTCACAAAGAGGTCTAGATGTTGGCGCACTTACCGAGATGCTCCGTCCACCGGTACTTATGACAGGTACCGTAAGGCTAGAAATAGGTGCAAGCAGCACCTAAGGGATGCTCGGCTCAATTTCGAAAAAGGGTTAGCGGACGAAGCTTCAGAGAATCCAAAAAGATTCTTCGCTTATGTCAAGAGGCGCTGCGGTTCGAAAATGTCAGTTCCAATATTGATGCGTGATGACGGTACTCATGCGCATACGGACTAAACAAGGCCTGCGAACTGAGTGGGCAGTATGCGACAGTGTTTTTAACGGAAGCCTCTTTGACAGGCGTTGAGCTGGTTTGCAGCACCCCAGAGGGTTCAGAACTATCTGAATTTATTGTGGCGGAGACGGAATTTCGTAGGCTGTTACAAGGGCTGAACCCTTCTAATGTCTCTGGGCCTGATTAAACTCACCAGAAACTGTTGCATGAGTTGTCTGCGGAACTAAGTGGACCGCTCGCTATGGTGTTTCAGAAATCGCTTGACAGCTGTGCATTGCCTTCCGAATGGAAGGAAGCTGTCATCTGTCCCATCTTCAAAAATGGGGACAGGGGTCTGCCTGCAAATTACAGGCCAGTTAGTCTGACGAGTGTAGTAGTCAAACTCCTCGAGAAACTGGTGAGACATTCATTGGAGAGTCATCTGAGTATATTTAATCTATTTAGCAATGTGCAACACGGAATCCGGAAGGGATTTTCGTGTCTGACGAATCTGTTGGTGGCTCGCGAAAATTGGGCGGATGCAGTGGATAACGGCCACGCGCTGGACGTGCTTTTCGAAGGCATTTGACAAGGTACCCCATTTGAGGCTCGTGCAAAAGCTGTCCTCCTACGGGGTATCTGGCCGCGCTTTTCATTGGGTGACTGCTTTCTTGGAGGGTAGAGAACAGTGTGTACGGGTAGGCCGGGACCCATCGTTTAGGCAGTCTGTCCTCAGTGGCGTTTTACAGTTTTCGGCCCTTGGACCGCTGCTGTTCTCTATCTATGTGAATGACCTACCCACGGAGCTTGAGGTACCATCGCTGCTATTTGCTAATGACCTGAAGCTGTGGAACATTGTGGTTGTTCCTGAGGTTCCGAAGCTATTCAGCGGGCATTGGATAAGCTTTGGGACTGGTTTACTTTCTGGTTACTGCCTATAAATTACGCAAAGTGCTCCGTTCTTCGGATTGTGAGGTTGTCCTACGAAGTATGTGGTCGGTGGGGGTCGAACTCCCCCGTGTATCTAGCCAGATTGACTTAGGAGTTCTACACTCTTCGGCTTTACACTCCGGCGACAACTGGAAGAAGGCCACAAGCAGAGGTTTTCGCATGTTGTGGTTAATACGACCTTCCTTCGGAGTCTTGACGGGCGGCATCATTACGAGGCTGTTCTCGGCTTTCGTTCGGTCTCATCTGGAATACTGCGTCCAGGCTTGTCCGCCCTGCTTCTTCTGGGACAAAATGGAGCTAGAGATGGTTTTACGAGTGGGTACTAGGTTAGTTGAGGGATTACGGGGACGGACGTACCCCGAGCGTCTACTTAGTTTGGGAATGCATTCAGTGCACTACCGAAGGCTTAGAGGAGACGTAATCCTAACCTACCGTATCTTAACTGGGAAGGTTGGTCCAGATTTATCTTGGCTATTTAGTCCCGCTAGATCGTCTGTTCTACGCAGTCATTCTTCGAAGCTGGACAAACCGCGGTCCGATCGCATTAGGGCGGAAATCCGGCTGTCACGCCGAGTTATCGACCCTTGGAACATGCTTCCGGAAAGTGTTATCAGGGAATCTACGGTTAAGGGGTTTGAGCGGTAACGTGACGCTCTTGGGTGGCAACACGAAACCTTTCCCTTTACCTGAGTAACTCGCATCTTCGTACTTCGATTTCCTTTTCTCTACTTTTCTTCACGCCTTAGTATTATTTTCTTATTTAAGTGCACTTCCTTATTCCGTACCTTCGATTTCTTTTCCTATCCTTTACTTACTTCACGTGACTGCCACAGCAGGGACTGCTAGGGCAGGAAACGTGGGCATTAACTGGTTGGCCAGAGTGCGATACAGGTGTTCCGTTTTAGATCCATCAATAACTGAGCACTTCCGTTCTGCTGTATGGTAGTAATACTTGGCCCCTTCGGTCTGAAGAGCTGAGGCGCCTTCAAGTCTTTGATCATCGTTGTCTGCGAAGCATTGCTGGATTCGGATGGCACCAGCGTGTCCGCAACGATGATGTGCGTAGGCGAGTACTGGGTGGTGATAATCATGCTAGCTCCCTAGAACATCAGATAGCCCTGAATAAGTTGCGTTGGTTCGGGCACGTGCTACGTATGCCTGGTCACCGCTTACCTAGCAGGGCCTTGTTTAGTCTACCAGGTGTAGGGTAGCGCAAGACTCGCGGTGGACAGAAGTTGACTTGGCAATGAGAAATGAAGACACTGACGACCAAGCTAGGTACCGTTGGTCCGTCTCGCCTTCCGGGCTGGAGTCCACGTGACTCGCCTTGTGCTTGGCTCGAGACTTTACAGGACATGGCTCGCAGTAGACACCAGTGGCGCGTCTGCTGCCGTCTCCTAGTTGGATTGCCTGTTTAAAATGTGTTTGGTGCTGTTCTCTGCGGGGTAATGGCTGATTATGACGCGGGGCAGTGAAAGCCGCAAGGAAGCTGTCTCACCGATTCCGCCTTATCTTTGCACGATAGCCAGCTGTTTGTGACGGTATGTTGTCTACACAAGGTGTAGGCGCCTTGACCCTGAATGTTTGCTTGGGGCATTAAGGTTTTTTAGGTAAGTCCCCCTTCTCTCCCTCTTCTTATTCTTTATTTCATAGGTGCTCAAGGTCGTATGGCAGCGAAGCATCAGTTCAAATGGCTGATGTACTGCTGTTGATGGTGATGATGATGAGCACTTCATCAATTTCTTTCTGAACGATCCACTCAAGATGGAACACTCATGGGATTCTCTTATCGTTCCAGTCCCGTCTGAACTAAACTGAACTACTCTGTTTTACAAATCAACATGGCTGTCGCTAAACACCGAGGCGGATGGACCTATGGGGT
>CALYDF020009122.1:0-11045 GCA_944474145.2 Dicrocoelium dendriticum
CGGTCAAATTACTAGTAATAGTATTATTTAATTTTATTTATAATTATTATATTATAAGGCGTGAAATGACCGCTAGGACAAATACAACTGCGAGATTATGCGAATTATACGCTTGCGTGCATGCGTTCACTTATGAGCGTCGTCACTCAAATTGATTGGAATGGATCTTGACATTTCGTGTATTTGTGCTACGGTTAAACCGAACCTCTCGTGTCGCTTCACATAAATTCCAGCTGAACGGAAGGACCGACGTTAAATACAAGGTAAAATTGTTGTATTTTGTTTAAATGTTCGATATATTCAAAGAATTTAACCGAAATCCAGCTGGTTGGAAATACGGTGACGTGTGTAGTCAAGTGCGTAAAGTTTTTATAATTATCTTTTACCTCTACACTTTAGCTACTATGTTACTTTTATTGTAAGGAATTTGTTTTAAATTGATGTTTTAGATACATATTTGTGTAGCTACTCCAACCATTCCCGGTCGCCTCTTCTCTGTTTGATCCATCTACGCATATGTATCACTGGGCCGATTGTTTAACAGGTTATTTTATGCGCGTAACATTTTTCTGCGCACATTCAAACAGTTCGATTCATCCATAGTTGGTTTCCTGCCTTGTGTATTGTACATTTATTAAGAAGATTGTTAAATGTTCACTCAGGGTATGGGTCTCATTTATATATTTGCAAAACTGCAGTACACTTTCTCAGTTTAATGGGCATGGAAGATTGGTGAGTAAATTCGAGGGACGGACTAAAATGTACAAATATAAACACCGGTGAGATTTTATCAAATGCACTATAGCTTTAACTGTCACTAGGTTTTCTCCACGGTAGTTGTCTAATGCATGAATTATTCCCCGCTCCGACGTTTGCTTTCTAGGTATATTTCTACCAGTTAACTATCCTAGAAACTCGTCAGACTGAAGCGATTGTTATTGTTTGATGCCACCTGAATTACCGCGTAATAAACGTGCATTAAAAGGTTGTGGCAAGTACTGGTCGGTCCATATACGTTTCGCATTTATTCTTAGTTCAAGTGGAATTATATTTTGTCTGAAGTCATCCCAAACATTGTTCAACCGCCTTACGCGTACTCGAACTACGTCAGCAAATCTCCAATTTTTATATTGTAATAAATTTGGCCACATTGCAGAGAGTTACTTTCATATCTAAGGATCCAAGTGCAAATGCACGCCAGCAAATATCCATGGTTGGCATGCGACTCCGAGTGGAACACAAATGTGACAAGTTTAACTACACAAAATTTGGTACAATGCCTTACGAAGCTACATCTTTCAGATGTAGAAATATCTGGTAAAGCGTAGACCAAAGTAGAAAGGACAGATGAATCATCTATCTAGAACCTAATTATCGTTTCTTCATCTGTGCGAATTAAGTAGATAAACTTTAAGTACCGTGTTATATATCAGGTTAAAAACCAACTGAAATATCACCATAAACATTGGTGCTATTTCTATCCCTTTAAGATTATATACCATTCGTGCAAATTGTCCCAGTACTTCATCATAAGTTCAGGTTCTACTCGGGCAGTTTCCTGGCCAATTTTCCAAGCATATTAATAATATGATCTGTATAGCTACAGTTTTCTTGCTAGACGTTCTCTGTAAGCACCATTTACCCGGTCATTGGCACTTTAAGCGGCAAACCAAATACTTTGCAAAAATTCAGTGGCATAAGGTTTACGCGGATTCAAATCTTACCCTAGTTTATATTCGACTCATGTAATTGCAGTGGTTACGTTGGGTTTTCAATAGCCAAAGATTGGCGTTAATTCCTACGCTATTCGTATAGCAGTGCATATCGATATTGCTGTATTCAATATATTGCTTGCAAATGTCTTTGTGCCCATTTCAAACAGTGGCATACAATGTAGCAGTCCACCGAATCCACTAAAAATTCCAACAGATTAACTTCGACGATAATCACTGAAGGCCAAACACGTTGTACAGATCACAAGCTAAGGCATGCAATAATTCTGCCGAACTGTGACCAACTCTAATAGGCATATTTTGCATTTGCATCAGATGCAAAGGAAACTTATAACTGTATTACCACGACGGCTAGAATGCCAGTCTATAGCATTTACGTCATTCGATATTTGTCGCTGGTGAATGGTTGACACAGAACTACTGAATTAACCTTTCCAAACAATGTGGGCGAAATGAATTCCTTGTTCCCCATCTTGCGAGTTATTTAGAATTAAGTGAAGGCTTAGGGTATTAGTGAAGCAGCGATCAAATTTGGGTTTTAGTTTGTGCGATGATAAACTAATCCTAAATATCTACTGCCAATGATATTACTTGTAGAGATCAACGGCGTGGTCGGAAATCCACACCTCACAAACCACCATTGCTTCGCATTTCTAGTCGCATTATTAATAAAGGTTATCACTCTCATATCAATAAGTCTGCAGTTTGTGATGAGCGACTTGTCCGATAGCAAGAATTAAACATTTAATTTTCCGTCCAACCCGCGAAACCACATGGCTAGGAAACTAATTTTCATAGTTTGGCCGGTCTGTGGGAAACGCTTTTGTATTGCTGCATAAGTTTGCTAGCTACCTTGTCTCTACTGTTTTTCAGTTAACTAAATATTTTGCTTTGTGGTTATTTCATCTAATGTAATATCAACAATTAGCGGTACTTGGATAGCGTGCTGTTGACCCATACGTGTCTTGATTTAGGTTTGACGCGTCCTACAATTTGTCTAAAGCAGCTGTAGATGTGTTCGAACGTGTGCTCCAATGGCAATGTTGTGTAGCCAACGGAATGACTGTTTGCTTTGGCAAAATAGATTAATCTCGGTGAGGAATCGGTAGGCATTAAGTAGGTTTCAGCTGAGTGGAAATATCGCTGGGTCAGCCAAAGCTCCAATGGTTACGGTGCTGGTTGCAATGACTTTTTGTGTTGCGAAATTCTGAGGACAACGGCTGCAGAGCATATATGACAGGAGACTTTCCGAGCGATTTCATGTCAGTTTGATCCAAAGAAATGGTATCAAAAATAAGCAGTCCATTACTCTAGGTTTTTTTATTTTCGCTTTTATAACTTTAATTCCACCAAGTCTGTAGCAAAATAACGAGGACGATTTTGGTTATAATATTTTGCTTGATGTGCTATCCGGCGTTGCTTCCTTTTGGATGAAGAGAGTAGTGGATATTTGAAAGCAGATGCACAGAAAACAAAAGCTGTTATGCGGAATAATTATATCGTGTCAAACGGTGTGTTTAATTTCAGTAGTTAGTGCTTATATACAAGACTTCCGACAAATGCACCATGCATATCTTGGTCGACATGTCCAGAAAAAATTGGAATTGGCATTATGCACCGGAAAATACGCATGCTTATGTTGGATCTACTTTCGTTGCGATATAATTTATATTGGATAATAGTCATTGCATACAGTCCAATATTTATCGACCACCATTTGTTTCTCTGTTCTAGTCAACGGTGCTTAATAAAACGCTGCGTTAGGTGTGACGTCATGGTTAACATTTGCAGCAATCCATAACTATGTAATCTGTGTCTCGATAACTTTACATATAGCAAGTAGCACGTGAGGTTGTGACAGGCAAATCAAAGATTTGACAGGCAAATAAATGTATATGTTAAAACCGCTATAAAACAGATATTACAACTTGTTTCCAAAACTTTTCCAATCTGATGGAACGAACTGTTATCCATTAATAAAACAAATGAAAAATTGACAACTTGATTAAAGTCACGATAAGGCACAATATCAGTGTCTCCAATTATATAAGGCGCTGTAGTAAGTAGTCATAGGAATGTTCGTTAAGCAGGAAATCAGCTGTTGAAAATACAAGAAGATGATTTTAAGAATAGAGCATCTGTCTAATCTATAAAAAATGACCTTCATATATAAACCAAATACTACCTGTC
This sequence comes from Dicrocoelium dendriticum, assembly GCA_944474145.2. Taxonomy (NCBI): domain Eukaryota; kingdom Metazoa; phylum Platyhelminthes; class Trematoda; order Plagiorchiida; family Dicrocoeliidae; genus Dicrocoelium; species Dicrocoelium dendriticum. The sequence continues at coordinate 3,924 of CALYDF020009122.1, forward strand.
CAATCAAATATCGTTTGAGTGCTTCAACGTTTAGCGATGACCGACCGGCGACAACTATTCTTCAGGCCATTTGAACTTTGCAGTACACAGCTTTTTTCACTGTAACCCACTACTCTAAACTTGCAAACATTTAAACCGTGAATTAAACGCTAACACCGCATCAGTTTGACCAGAGAATGGCTTGTGTTATAGGGATAAGTTATTAGTATTATTATCAACCCGTTTGTTTATTAGCTTCAACTATTCATGCTACTTGTCCTACTGTCCATAGCAAACTGTATCCAAGACCACAAACGGAAGAACCGCATCGCTTCCGTTTGATAGACTAGAATATTTTATAAACATTTGCAGCGCTTTCTGCCGATTCGAATGCCTTATGTACACTAGACCACCCTGAATAAAGTGACTAACTAGATTACAATGATGGTATGCTCTTTGCTGTATGAACTTGAAGTCCCACAGCATTAATTCCTGCACGAAGCTAAAAGTGCATTATAAACCTGGCATAATGGACTCCTAGATTTCGAACGCCTGATTGCCATATTATGTAATTTAATAATACATGCAATTGCTACCAAATTCCTAAAGATACAAACCATGAAGCTTACCTTCTCGTGATTTTTGCTTTCCCTGCTATACATTAAGTAAAATATCTGCCGCATTTAACTACGCTCACTAAGTGAACCCTTCCCAAAAATTATGAAAAAACCTTACAGCGATAACCTTGGATAATAGCTAACCTAAGTTGTTTGATTATATGGGGCAAAACGGACAAAATGTTAAATATTAGTGTGGCAATTTTACATTGCAGAGAATGACTTGGTATTTATTTAAATTCAGATAAACAAACAATAATTACATTCATTTCTCGTGTTTTTCGTTTATTAGTAGTTACTGAAAATTCCAAATTATTGGCGCCATAATAGTTTCTTTACGTCATTATTTAGAGCGACCAGCATGTTTGAACTTACACATCTGTGCATCATTCTTATGGAAAGCTTAAATATTGCTATTCAACTTTTTGGAATTAACGCAATTAAAATGAGTCTGAATTGTTTGGTTGTGTCTCCAACTTTAATATAGCATATTATGCATGAATAAATTCATCGGTACCTATAATAAAGGATAGCATACTAGAAAAGAGTTCTTCTCTATGAATGTGTTTTACACTGTAACCGTCAATAATACAAAATATGTGATGTATAAGGTTACGCATGCAACTTAAGAAAACCATCCACCATTTTGACAAAGAACGTGGTGTTCATTTTCATATAAACATAGGAAATTTAAAATTGCACAACTGTACATTTCACAACATTAACAATAGCTAATCAGTAGTGTGATTCACTGCCATTCGACTAAAAAGGCGATTGGGAAAAGGCTAATTACACGTTGTTGGTTAAGTCTTAGGAATTACGCTTTAAAGTATATGGAAAACCATTTTCCTCTGATCGCTATGCTATCATAAGCTTTGAACAATAATCCATTCTTTTTATGAACCATAAACATTTGTCTGCCTTGCAAATGCTTCCTACAATTTTGCTCATTCAAACAATAGTTTGTAAAATTAACAAGATGGCAATGTAGGTATTTCAAAGCCAGGTTGCTGCACAGCTTTTTAATTGGCATTAAAACTACGAAATTATCAGTATGGAAAACACGTACTAAACCGACTAAAAGCGCAACGTTTGCATAACTAGCTAAGTATAATAAACAAATATCAAAATATATCTAATAATTTATTTGAAATTAAAAGGAAGCTATATACTGGAACATATGCAACCCTAGTTAGCACCTCTGGTGGATAAAATTTAGAAAATCTCACCAGAATAAACGTGATCACTTTTGAAAATTTAAATATCTCGCTGAATATATCAGACCCAGCTAAGTTAATTTTTCTAAACTTTGAATATTTTGCGGAAAAGTAGTTATAAAAATGCATTAAAGTTTTGGTTGTCCATATTCTGCGCCACAATTTACCTTCGCGCAAATTTTTATAGACGTGCTTATGTTGTTCGATTTTGCATAAAAATCTGAACTTAATGTTTGTTTATCATATGGACATGGATATTTTGCAGCTGCCTAGATTGATGTAGCAACTGAACGTATCATACTTACCAAATCATAGATGAAATGGTTTTATATCAATAAGCAAAATGCAATAATTTAAATATTAACCTTATCCCGTACTCCGGGATCAGATTTCACATAACTGTGAAAGGACGGAAGCAAAACGTACGATATATCTGCTCATTCAGTTAAACATAATATTTCATTATGTGCTGTAAACACAAAACAACATTATGCAAGTTATGCAAATTATAACAGATTACATGGAATTAGTGCAAGGATTTGAATGTTATAAACAGACGTGCATCCCATCTGGAAATCAACGCCCGCCATGGAAAACGTCCAACGAAAATTGCATTCTCTGGGAATCGGCAAGACTGCACATACCACCGGATTCCCGTGGGTTTCACATCCGTAAACCACTCGTCGCCAGTATGTGATTGGTAATAATGAGCTACAGGAGATGGTAGTATCACCATGAATAAATTGATTGTTTTAACAGCGCAGTTCATTATATACCGATTTACATGTGGTTTAGTCTTGCTGAATATATTAATACCCATTCGCCAGGCAAAAGTCTTACCAAAACTGAGCCGTCAATTAAGGTGTGATATTACAAGAAGTTTGTTATATAAAATAACTACAAAAAGTAATGGGGAATTTTAAGTAACTGCTATGCTTTTTGCACATCAAATTACAGTAAGGTTGCCATAAAAGCGCTATGAAATATAGAAAGTTAAAATACGTAAACAGCGAGCGGTCACATATCAATGCAATAATTATTAATATAAGTCCTCAACACTTTCTGTAGCTCAGCGGTCTCAGCTTTGACTTGCAACACTCGTATAGCTAGTCCGAGACCTATATTGGCCAGCTGGAATTCGCACTGCTGAATATTCCTAAAGGAATAAACATCCGCGCAGTGCCTTTACCGGGTGTGTGATCGCTAGGTAACAAAATATGCATTTTATGAACCTTAGTCCATATCCATCCTGTATGACGAGGCGGATTCCATAGAAAATCAGAGAATCATAGGCTGATAACCTGAATGCCAAATAAGTCGTTGCATTTCGGTTATCAGGGATATTTTACAAATTTGAATTCAGTTGTTCCTGTTGGTTTTACCGACTACTATGTGGCCTATATTGAGTTGACAATCCTGTAAATTTATCTTATTTTTGAGCGTTTATCATCTGTACTAAACAGCATGTTTGCGAAATAACACGGCACAGTTTCGCAAATACTTTCTTTGCGACCATTGTTATTTCACAAAGTTGGCATTGCTTGTTACTGTTCTAGAGAACACGCTGCTCAGTCGATTTGCCAATAATGGGTGAGAAATTTTTTTCCAGTGAGAAGCAGGTACACCATTTCATTTATAAGTGACGGTCTTTCAGCCGTAAAATTAAGTTTGTGCATAGCAAACAAGAAAACGCAGACAAGTCGTAAATAGTTTATGGAGCTAGTTCAGAACCAAAAAGGGAAATTATCTAATGTCGGTGCTCAATACGATGGAGGAGAAAAATTGATTTCATTTGTATTGAATATACCAGAATGACAAAAGTAATTGGTAACAAACTACGGCTAGCCATAATCAAGCACGCTTACGGAACATTGATGTGCCAGACTTCCGTTGAAATTATCAGAAATTGGGAAAATACGAAGCATTCTTTCTTTTAGGAATTTAGCAAAAGAAACAAATGATTTAATCAGTTGACAAAACAAAGGAATGGCTTTTAAACAAAGATGATTCACAGGTCAATTTTTACACAGAGGAAAGGTAACCAATCATTAAATGGCACTCAAAGTTAACGATTTCCTTGATGCCGGCGCCTTACGATTGGGAAACATTTTTATTTTTTAAACATGGAGATAAAAAGCAATAACCTTTTCATGTATTTAGTGTTTTTAGTCATGGTTCATAATGTTTGGAAATTCGTGAGATTATATTTAGGTTGGATGCGTATGAATAGATACATGTGTTCTCCGAGCTTGGGTAGTCTACTGCAGACCTTCCATCGACAGGCCAGACGATATTGTGAAACCAAATATACTTCGATCTTTACCAGATCCATTATTCCATCTTGATAACTTAATGAATATATTCCTACATATTTTCACCTACCGAGTTAATAACACACTCCGGGATTTAGAACACTGCATACCCAATGGTGTATGGTTTTACATTAATCTCAGTTTCATGCACTTTCCTTAAAATCACGCTGTAAATGTCATTGTTATATTGCCCGCTTTACCTGTCATTGCACACCTAGTCGCAAGTCTATATTGTATACCATTCTGCCATTTAAAACCAAGGTTACGCGATTAGCACGCCAATACCTCTGCCTAGACACTTGTCTGCGCTGAGCGTGCGTGTAGTCTGGAATTTTAGCTCTATAAATCAATATTTGTTTATACATTGTATGACGCAACAAAAGTTCGCTTGCTACGTCGTTACTAAATTCCACAAAAAAATATATGATGTGTTATGCATGTTTTCAACATTGCGATGACAATAGCTCTACGTCAAGCTTCGGAATGCTGAAGAGGTAATTAAATAAATGGAATACATTTTGTGAGGTATACAGATGTTGTCTAATCTGTGCTGGTGTTTTTGACAAGCGACATACCAAATTCAACTCATTACCAAGTAAATAATTGATAGTTGTTTAATTGGAGCGAATGGCGTCTGATCATGTTTTGTTATTAAAGCGCCATTTATGGTGTCATTTAAGTGCGGACGCCTCTTCGGTAATTCATCACTTTAATAGTTTTGCAACAGTAAATCTTTTTGAATCTAAACCTGACGGTGCACCCTTCCGTCAAAAATCTGTTGTGCGCAATGACGTCTTCCAACCCTATTTTTGCCTATCAAAACGCGAGCTGACCACATATGATGGCTATTCAGCTTGTTACTGTACCTACATACGATGCCTTAAAGCAAAGTTCATAAAAGAGACTTCCAACTCGTCAATCATAATTTCGTACCGCACACACTACTGTTCCGGATAGGCCAAATAGGTGATTGAGTCCTTTATAATCCTCTTTCCTGCAGGTTTCCATGAAGTATTGTGTATCTTACGGCAACGCTTTAGAAGGCTCTATGTAGTAGCCGAAATGCGCATTAATTACTTAAAAGATGGCACGAAGAGCAAGTCAAATTATTTAACCTAGTTACCCCCTTTGGCTAGTGACCTCCGGTCACACTACATAATATTAAAACAGTTAAAATATGAAGCTGGGCTAAAAGCATCGAGAAAAATTAGTTATATTGCCAGTGGGCTACTAGCCACCTTCAGTTTCAAATGACCGGATTCGTAGAGGATAATGTGGATACATTTACGTCCTCCACATCACCGTCGCATGTAATATCCCCTTAAGCTTATGAAAGTAGTTTTTTGATGCCTGTTGTTAAAGTAGCCTGTCAAAGCGCTATCACTAAAGTGGAGAAATTTTTCCTATGAGCACTTCTTTCAAAGACCTCACTAATCAGAGGTCGATGAAACAGAATGTTAACGTGGAGTGATGGTTTGTGTGGCTCAGTGAACCGTTGGGCTGTGCTGGATTGTGCTTGTTTTACCTTCAGAGCTACTCATTCCAGATTGGTCAGTGGTTATAGGACAGAAATAATCAGTTTGCTGGCCCTCTGGTATGGGGCTTGGAGTAAGCATTGTACCTTAGTCCATAAAAAGGGCTCTCTGTAGTGCGGTGCCAAAACCCCGCTGCCTTACAGTTACGTTTTTGAACCAAAGTCTCTATTTGAGAAACATAATCGTTCACCTGTCCAAACATCGGCACCTGTACCGTATATTATCAGCGCGACACACTATGCTCTATCGTTCTAACCAAATATTGATGCTCTGGCCGTCGCAGAGTATAATGGAAGGCGCCCTACCTGTTGCGTAGAACAGGGAGAATAGGAGTATGTATGCTCCCTTGCAAGCCTTCCCGCATGCATTTAATCACTTTCGTACTTTCCACCCATAGCGCTGGTTCCAGCTCCACGTGTATCCCCCAGTTTTCTATCCCTTATTGCTCGGCCTGCCTATATTGCTTGAAAAGTCACTGGTCATGTAGTTATAACTCACACACAATCGCAAGGCGTCGCTCGGATCCAATGAACAAGTCCATGAGCAACCAAGTGGGCAATGTCAGTTCTTCCCTTTTCCTATGAAGTCCTCAATCCTCGCTAAGACTTACATGGTTTAACCTATGCGATTTGCTGCAGACTGGCAAAAGGCAGCATTTGCCCGAAAAACTGGGACCCTCTGGAACAATACTTCCTATTTATAAGAAACCCAACTGCGACCTTCGAGCACCTTGTTTATTCGGCGTTCACCCACATGCGGCACTGGCGATAACTTCTTATGCGCCTGTCTGAAAATAAGGCATTCTCAGATGTATGTAAATCTGGCTTGGCAAGTTCGTTTCAGGCTTCGAAGTCGCGTGGTAACAAACAGTACTTGTGATCTGTTATGGCTTACTCCCTCACAAACTGCAGCCCTGATTGGGTGGAAGATGATTTCGATCACCAACTTAACGCTTTCCTTCGTTACAGAAGAATCAAGCATACTATAGTGTTTGTTGGTGATCTAAACGTCTTAGTCAATATATTGTCCTCCGATGAGCTTCATCTGGTCGGCCATCATGGTGTAGGCTCTAGTAATGTTAACGGCGAGCGGTTGCTACACCTGTGAGTAGGTGCTGGTCTTTTACGCACGAGCAGTAACTATCGACACACTACCCGCAGACGAATGATTGGCGCCCACCAGCCTCGCGTAAGTCATAGACTCAAATCGATAACATCGCGATTAGTTACCGCTGGAGAGACTGTGTAAAAATCTGTCGCTCGATTTGCCTAACCAGAGTGGACTCCGATCACGCTATCGTGTGTGCTGATCTGCGCGGCATTTCGGCGGACTTCCAAAACCTCAGTCGCAAAGCGATGACATCAGCCGGTGGCGATGCCAGGTGTCCTGAATGTATAAAAATCCTATTCTGGTATCTGCGCTGAGTAAGCTTCCGCTGAATACCGTCGACATTATTGAACGC
>CALYDF020009123.1:0-11044 GCA_944474145.2 Dicrocoelium dendriticum
GATCAGGCTCGTAGTCTGCCTGTGTCTCGCATGTCGAGAAATATATCATTTATTTATTTATTTATTTATGACACAGAGATGAGCGTCAATTAACATTGACGTGTGTGTACCGATCCGGCTAACAGAGTAGAGCGTTTAAACAACAGTCAAGAAGTAGAAAATAAGAAGAATAAGTAATGTCTGTTAAGCTCGTTCACAAACAATGAATGTTAAATAACTATTCACTTAACACCTCCCTCTCTTAACAAATGCGTTACTCAGCGCTCAAATAGCTCTTCCGACGCGGATCCACCTGGAGAGGCTGCACAAATCTTCTTGTTCACTTTGGCCTGTACCGGGCTCCACTTTCCATGCATTCCATGAGACGGACGTCGCCACCTACAGAGGTATTACGCTTGCCATTTTCCAGTAATTCATGGACCTCAAATTCGTTGGCTTTCGGAACGACCGTACCATGTGTATACCGTGACCTCAACTGATTGACGTGGCGTCTCCGTACCTGTGTGCCAACTTGAACATCATACATCCCGTTGCTACTGCGTCGTACGACTCGTCCTGTTATGCAAGCGATGCGCCGTCCTTGGTTAGCAGCCGCAACCACAAAATCGCCCACTGTGAAAATCCACTTTCCTGCTCCAGGCCACCTGTTGTACTGGCGCTCCATCACTGAATTTCTTAGTAGTAGAGGCGGAGGCTTGGGAGTCAGCAAATCTAGCGTGGTTCCCAATCTTCGACCCATACGAGCTTCAGCTGATGATTTCCCATCTGGTGAATTAGGATTCGGAGTAACTCGATAGTTCAACAGGAACGGTTCCAACCTTCCCTCCTCTTTTGACTTCAACAATACTCGTTTCAGAGTCTCGACAAATCTTTCCACTTGATAATTTGACTCCGGATGATATGGGTCTGTTCTCGCATACTCGATTCCATTATGTGCGCAAAGTTCAGCAAATTGGCAGGACGTAATCTGCGACCCGTTATGCGACACGATTGTTACTGGTAGTCCGTGCTGACTGAAAACATGTCTCATCGCCAAGATTTTGCTGTTTGCCGACGTGTTTTGCAGTGCGATTACCTCCGACCACTTACTGTAAGCGTCAACACTGACGAGGAAATGCACTCATTCCACTGCCCCTGTGAAATCCACCTGTATCCTAGACCAGAGCGATTCTGGACTACGGTCCAGCAACTGCTTTGTGTGCGATTAATTCCCAACTACAGCTTGCTTCTCTTTGCATATGAATTAGTGTGGGTAGGCTCCGTAGATGAAACGGGCTCCCATCCAAATGCCTGCCGGTCTTATTTCTTCGGGTTGACACTGAATATGTGTGTGGAGCTGTGGATGGCGCAGCACAAGCCAACCATAGTCCCTCTGTAGGCGCAGGCGTCCTGTGTCTGTTCCTGTGAAGGCCACAGTGACAGGAAAATCAGAAAACGGATGCCGCCAACCATGTCATTTTAGGTGGTGGCAGAGTCTGGTTCGCTGGGACTAGTGCTGTCTAGATCCTGACAGATGGACTACCCTCTGCTACCACTGTTGTGTCATGGGCTCATGTCATGGACACCTCCTCGTAGCGACTGCTGGGTGGGAGTTGGGTTACTCGCTTCTCCCTGCTAAGTTCCGGGACACCAACCCTCATGAATCAGTGAATTGACCATGTGCTAGACCCACTGCCATTCGATTGTACATTTAATCCAAGGCTTTGGCTGAGGATCCGAGTGCTTCTCCTGTCAGGTGCGCACGCCCTGCCAATATCCTAGTCCATCCTCTTAGGAGGTTAGGAAGTGGTCGATGACCCTCTTTCTGTAAAACATAGCCACGTGAGACAACAGGTCTACATGTTATAATCTCACAGCTCGATTTGCGTAGAGCACGAGCGCCACGCATTGTCTCTGACGGTGGTTGGGCACCTCTGGGTGTTCAATGATTTGCTACTGCCCGCTTCAAGCCAGGCAGCCCCTGGTCAAATTGGTGCAAACCCGCCAAAACCCAACTGCGTTTGGCCGTGGTCACAGGTGCGTATACTACTAAGGCCGCAAAACATATATGCATCTTACTGCTGCGAGTGAAGGCCCTCAAGCAGATCCCAATGTGTCTGCAATCACATTCCCCAGCTTGCTCTGCTCCCCACTTCCTTATGAGCCAGGCTATTGAGCCAAAGGCTCCGGGTGGAGGCCCCCAAGCAAACCTCCGAAGCATATCCGCCACCTCGCGTGCGCTTGCTCACCAACGCGATCGTATGCCTGCGCATAAAGCACTCAACATCGGGTGCTGGAACATGAACACACTACTGGACCGGAACTCAAGTGGGTACCCCGAGCGACGCACTGCACTCGTTGCGATGGAACTGGCGCGCTACCATATCGATATTGCGGCCCTCAGTGAAACCCTGTTCGCTGAGCAAGGTAAGTTGCATAAAGCAGGTGTTGGCTACATATTCTACTGGGTGGGCAACACTGCTTCAGCACCACGTGAACCTGGGGTCGGGTTTGCAATATTCGATCGCCTCCATGTCCAGCTCGTGGGTGAACCAACAGGCATCAGCGCCAGATTGATGACTGTTCGCATACGACTCGGAAGAGGTAAGTTTGCCACCTTCTTTAGGACGTAGGGTCCGACCATGTGTTATTCCGATGACACTCGTGATCAGTTCTACACTCAGCTATCTTCCGTGATACGGTCTGTTCCGAGGAGCGACCGACTATTGCTTCTGGGTGATTTTAACGCTCGTTGGGCGTGATGCATCGGTGTGGACAGATGTTATTGGTCCACATGGCATCGGTTCAGCGAATGCGAACGGTGACAGGCTGCTCTTACTGTGTGCCACTCACGGCCTGACGATCACGAACATCCGGTTTCCACTGAGTGCGAGTGGTATAGCAGCCTGGAAGCACCCACGGAGTGGTCACGCTCAACTGCTCGACGATGTCATTGTACGTCAGTGTGATATGCGTAAAGTGTGCATGTCACGTGTACTGCGTAGAGCTGAGTGTGGCACTGGTCACAAGTTGCTGCGGACCAAACTGTACATATATTTTCGTAGATCTATGTATTGCACTCCCGCCGTAAATCGGCGTAAATTTAACATTCTCTACCTCGGTACTGTGTCGAAACGTACTGAGCTAGAGAAGGCGATGGCTGCATGGCTGTGTGTTGTGGACTGCATAGTCACAGTGGGCGACCTGTGGTACCACATTCGCGACCAGATGACAGCTGCTGCCGAGGAGACCATCGGGCGCACAAACTGTAAGCGGACTGGTTGGTCTGATGACAACAATGCCACGATTGGCGCATTGGTGTCAGAGGAATATGCAGCATTTGCTGCACATGTGGCAGACCCCAGTGACTGGGGGAAGAATAATCTGTTTCGCAAACTTCGACGGCGACTGATCCGAGAGCTGCGTCGCGTTAGAAATGCATGGTGGACGGAGAAGGGGAAGCAGATGGAATGCTACGCCGAACGCCGCCAACACAAGGCATTCTTTGTCTCCTTGTAGGCGGTGTATGGACCGAGGTTGTGGCCGCTAAGGATGCTGATCGATGATAGTTCAGGCGCTACCTGCACAGAGACGGCAGATATAATGCAGACCTGGCAAAAACACTTTGCCTCTTGAACAACCGTTCAGAGATCGACCGGCCTACATTCAACGGCCTGAAGCAGCAACACGATGTGAAGGCAGGTCTGGCGGACACGCCGACACTGTATGAGACGCAGAGAGCACTTGCTCAGCTGCGAAACGGCAAGCTTGCCGAGGCCGACGGGATCCCGCCTGAACTATTGCAACACGGCGGACCCGCGTTGTTGACTGCGCTGCACCACTTGGTGCAACGTGCATGAATTGAAGAAGAGGTGCCTTCTGAGCTGAAGGACGCCCTTGTGCTACCAGTGTACAAGCGCAAAGGGAGCAAGCAATGTTGCACGAATTATCGTGGCATCAACTTGCTGAGTTGTGTGGGCAAGGTGATTGTCCGAATCCTGCACAACCGCCTCGTCAGTCAGGTTGTGGAACCTAACGTGGCGGAAGAGCAGTGTGGATTCCGTTCGGGTCGCAGCACTATAGATATGGTGTTTACAGCTCGTCAGTTGCAGGAGAAGTGCAGAGAACGACACCAGACATTGTACTCGCTTTTTGTTGATTTCACCAAGGCATTTGATACGGTGAACCGCAAGGCATTGTGGCTGGTGTTGGGTAACTTTGGTTGATCGCGTAAGTTTAACTGAATGTTGGCACAGTGATATGCGGGCGAGAGTGCAGCTGAGTGGAGAGACCTCGGATGACTTTGCAGCTGTCTCTGGTGTGAAGCAAGGCTGTGTCTTAGCTCCTGCCCTGTTTAATATCTATCTTCATGCGATGTTGTCTTGTGCTTTTGATGCCGCTTGTGCTTACGTTGTTCGTGTGGAGCACCGTATTGATGGTGGGTTGCTGAACATCCGTCGTTTCGGTGCGAGAACTCTAGTCTGTGAGACAACTGTAGACTTATCTGGATTGTCGGCTGACTGCGACGAACAAAAATAGACAACTATCCGTATGTTGCTGTTTGCTGATGACTGTGCATTGTTTTCACACAGCGCGGATGAGTTGCAGCACATGACTAGTGCTCTGGCATCGACAGCTGCCAAATTCGGGCTCACCATCAACACAAGCAAAACTGTCTGTCTCTTTCAGCCTTCACCGGAGGTGCAATCTTCAATATTGCAGCGAATCAGCATTGGTGCTGAAGTATTTGAAACCACCTCCCGTTTCAGCTACCTTAGGAGTGTGATGTCGACTGATCATCAGCTACACGTTGAGTTGCGTATTCGCGTCTCGAAGGCAGCGGCCGCATTCGGGAAGCTTGTGTACCGATTGTGGAACAACCATCAGCCCACCGTTAAAGTGAGGCTGATGTGGTATAAATCCATGTTGCTGTCCGTTCTTCTATCCGGCAGTGAAACGTGGACGATGTACCGGCGAGATGTGCGATAGCTCGAGCGTTTCCGTCAGCAGTTTTTGCGACGGATTCTGCGCATAGCTTGGGACGACAGAGTTGCGTACATTGTTGCGTCGAAGTGGAATGTATGCAGTGGACTGCATACATTTGCTGAGACACCTGAGGTGGCTTGGTCATGTGAGCCGTATCGATTTGACGCGGATACCGAAACAATTATCGTATGGTCAGCTGAGTATTGGGAAATGGCATGTGAGGAATCCGAAGCCTTGTTACCAAGACATGATCAAAGTGAGCGTCGCAGGTTCTAAGCTTGTTTGCCAGTCATGAGAATCGAAGTCGGTTAATCGACGCGCATGGCGCGATCTGGTCACGAAGGCAATTGCCGAAGTGCGGGAGGAAGATCTCATACATGCAGAGAAGAAGCGGCAAGTGCGGAAGCGGCAAACACCGACGCGTTGTACTCCATCAACATCGAACGTATGGTGCTGTAGCACATGCGGTCGCGTGTGCCTGAGTAAGGCAGGCCTAGTGGAGCCATGAGCGAAGCCATTTGGAACCACCATAGAAGTGACGACAAGTCCTGCAGAGAACGTAAGCAGAACCGGTGCAGCGCTTGTAGGTACGCTGCATTCGATGTACTAACCGCGTGCTTACATGCTAAGTCTATTTATTTCAGGTGGTGAGTTCGCAATTTGGTCCTAATGCTTATCGTCCGCATATTAATGCCTACCTGGACTATCTTCTATAAACTTGCACACGCCGCATAAGCTAAGTGTAGTTAACTTCGATAACATTTTCGCGTTTGTAGCATTTCCTAAAATATATATTTTCTGGCGTCTTGAAGATACCGCGGATTTGTTCGTAACCAATTTATTGTATACGCTCATTCGTTGAAGAGCTATGTCACCGTATCTGTATGCATTATCCGATTTATGTTATGTTGTCTTTTCAAATGACTGGCTGTTGCTTGATATCCACCCATTACAATGAGGCTGGAGCTTACCGTGGTGTGATGGTTTGTGTGCCTCAGCGATCCGTTGAGCTATGCTGGGTGGTGCTTTTGCACCTTCAGAGTCACTCATACCAGGTTGGTCAATGGTTAGAGGCTAGACAAACTCAGCCTCCTGGTCCTCCAGGTTGGGGTTGGAATGAGTGTGGCAACTTATTCCTTAAAACGGACTCCTTGTAGCCCAACGCCAAACCTGTTGCCTTGAGATAAGGTTTTTGAACCAAAGGCCTTGGTTGAGAACCCTAATGGTTCTCCTGTCTAGGTCTGGGCAACCTGAAAATATCCTGTCCACAAATACTATGAATTTCTCTTCAAACAGTTTCTTGATGCTCTGGCCACCGCAGAGGATGATCAACGGTGGCCTATCTGCTGCATCGAGCAGGGTAGATAGGGGTTTGGATGCTACTGCTCAAGCCTTCCCGTTTTCTTATTCTCCCTCTTACGCTTTTTCACTCTCACCATCCCCTTCCAACTTCACTTATATCCCCCCAGTTTTCAACTTTCCGATTCTTGGCCTTCCCCCACCTTGCTTTGCTAGGCTTTTACCTTCTAGTTTAAAGTCACATGTGAACGCAGAGCGTCACTCCACTCCTGTCGACAAACCCATGTCCAACCAAGCGGTCCATTCCAGTTCATCAGCTTCCATTTGGTGCCCTCGATCCTCCTTCAGATTGGCATGCCTCAATTTACGCATATTGCTGCAGGTTGGTCAACAGGCGGCACTTGCCCGAACATTGGAGACCCTCTCGATCGATATCTGCTGCTTATCGGAGACCCGCCTGCAAGACTCGAGCTCTGTGCTCACTCTGCCATCCCATTCAAGTGACGCAAGCAGTATTTTCTCATTGCGCCTATCCGGTAATGATGCAGCTTCGAGCACCGGCCTAGCTGGCGTTCGCATTGTCCTGAGTCCCCGGGCTGAAGCTGATCTGGTTGGTTGGATTCCAATCAGTAGCCGGATGTGTGCGATCCGATTGGCTAGCTCGTCCAAAGCTTCGAAGTCGCGCGGGACTAACAGGTGTCTGTTCATCATCGCTGCCTACGCGCCCACAAACTGTAGCGATGGTTCGGTAATGAACGATTTCTACCGCCTACTGACCCAGCTCCTTCGCCGCAGAAGAAGTACGGACACTGTTGTGCTGGTGGAGGATCTGAACGCACAAGTTGGAAATTTGTCCACTGATGAATTGCATCTGGGCGGTCAGCACGGTGTAGGCTCCCGTATTGATAACGGTGAGCGGTTACTTTTCGTGTGAAGATGCCCGCTTATTTCTTGCGGGCACTAACTTCCGACACAGCACCGGGCGGAGGGTGACTTGGAGCCCACCAGCCTAGAACTAGCGTTGGACGCAGAGAGATCACATTGCCATCAGTTACCGCTGGATAAGCTGCATCCAGAACTGCCGCTCCATTTGAAGCACATATGTGGACACCGATCGTACAATTGTATGTGCTGACATGCGGATGCGTTTTGGCGGACGCTTACGACGACACTGTGAGTGCATTGACAACAGCCAACTGACAAAGCCAGCTGTTCTAAATATATATCGAAATACGCTGACATGCGAGTTGAGTAAGCGCTTACTGGAGACAATTGATGGTCATTGGTCACATGTTCACCAGGCCATATTAGCAGCAAGCAAATCCTCATGTGGTATGTCTAATAGCCAACATGGATATTCGGTCTCTTCGCGGTCTCTGGAACTTATCGACGCTCACCTGCATATCCCGCATGGAAGCGAACACAATGAAACTCGCAAAGAGATCCGGGCAAGACTCCGTGCTAGTCTGAACGGAGACCGCGAATCATGGTGATCTCATCGTGCATCAGAGATGGAAGTGGCCGCTGCTCTTGGCAACCATCGTAACTTATTCCGTCTGATAAGGGAACCGGGCAGCAGAAGACCTGGTGTTAGTGAAACAATTTGTGACGAGAGTGGACAACCTATCCACAATTTGTCCAAACGCTTGGAGCATTAGGCTGAGCAATTTAAAAAGCAATTTACTCGGCCGGTATTGTTCGATTCCTCGCCTACCAGTGATCACTCTGCTCCGTGGGCTGTCCATTTTGATTCACGCTCTCGCTCAGAAGTCGAACCTGAGGTCGGACTGTTGAAGTTGAACAAAGCCGCGGGACGAGATGATCTTCCTCCAGCCCTCTTCAAATTCGGAGGCTCTGCTCTTTTTGATGCTTTACATGAATTACTAGTGAAACTGTGGGAGCAGGAGACTGGCCCAACCGACTGGAGCCGCTCTGTTATTGTTCCCATCTTCAAAGGAGGCTTGCGTTTTGAATGCGGCAACCATAGAGGAATCAGTCTGAACCCCATCACCTACAAGTTACTTGCCTCCATAATACTTTACAGACTGACTGGCGCTGGTGAAAGCCAGATTCGAGATGAGCAATGGAACAATGGTATATGACGGGTAAAAAAGCATACACTTAACGAGTCCCGCAGGTTGGCAATAGACATACTAACAAATTGGCAAACCACATAAGTGGTTGAAGTAACGAGTGTCAGTGAGATAAAAGGTAGAAGTATAACAGTTTTAGGGGGATAAAGTGGTACGACGCAAAACTGGCTAAGAAATTGTTATCGTTGGTGATGGTAGCAAATAAAAATGGAGTACTCACCGGTTCGCACAGATTTACGACCATGAATTTGGGGTATAAATCCAAAGAGGCTGGTCAGCCTAAAAAACAAAGTGCAGGGAGCTCAGTGCGACGTCCAATCGTTTTTTAAACGTATCTAATGTGGGGGCACAAACAACTGAGTTTGGAAGGGCGTTCCAGGGCCCGCAGACCCGGAGGGAGAAATAGGTTCTCCGACAGTCTAAACGACTGTACTGTTGGCTCAGCTTTAAACTGTTACCGCGAAGGTTAGTGTTCGGGCTTAGCTTCAAGAGGTGGCGGCATACGTGACTGGGATCGCTCAATATCTGGTACACTAGTATGAGGTCTCCACGAAGTCGCCGGTACCGTCCGCTGAACACTCGGAGTATCTCCAGTCGTTCCTGGTAAGGAGTGTGGCGCAAGCCCTTGACGATTTTCGTTGCTCGACGCTGTGGGGTCTCAAGCGCTACAAGGTCACGTTTTAGTCAGGGTTGCCAGGCCTGGATTGCATATTCGACGTGAGGACGCACGTAGGCATTCAGCATCAAAGAGAAGATGGATGGATCCAAAATTCCGAATGCTCTTCGCAGGAGTCCAACGTGCTGGTTGCCCCTTTTAGAAGCGGAATCTGACTGTTTGGAACACCCGAGGTCTTCCTGTACCAGCACACCCAAGTCGCGTTCCTGAGTGGTGGTCTTCAGATCGTGTGCCCCAAGCTTGTAGATGTGGACTTGTCGATGGCGGATATGAACAACGCGCTATTTGTTCACATTGAACGGCAGGGCGTTTCTCACCGACCAATTCCAGGCCTCATACAAGTCACGCTGTAGGACTTCATGGTCGTCCGATCGTTTTATCGCCCGCCAAACCTTGAGGTCGTCCGCGAAGAGTAAGAATTTCGACGTAATAACTCTTACTAGATCGTTAATGAGAAGCAGAAACAAACGAGGCCCAAGTACCGAACCCTGCGGTACGCCGCATCCCACTCGAATCGGATCGGAAAAGGATGATCGAACTCTAACTTCTAACTGCCGTTCAGAGAGAAGGTTACCGATCCATCCTAACAACGGGTCTCCGATACCGTACTGTTGGAGTTTAATGAGCAGGATTCGATGATCCAGGCGATCGAAGGCTTTCGAAAAGTCCAAGAATGCAACATCGACTCCTGTTCCCTCATCGACAGTCTCAGTCCAGTTTTCACGAGCTATCAGCAGATTCGTCGTACATGAACGATGTTGACGAAACCCATGCTGTTCTGGCGCAATTATGCCGTAGTTTTCCAAGTATCCCATTAACGCATCTGCTATCACCGCTTCCATGACTTTGGCGATCACAGGCAGAAGCGTTACGGGGCGGTAATTGGCAGGATCCGATCGACTTCCTGCCTTGTATATGGGCGTTATTACACCTTGTTTCCACCTCGAAAGTACGATGTTCTCATGGAAACAGCGCTGAAAAAATGCAGCTAGTGGTTCGGCCAAGTGGATGGCAGCTACCTGTAATGTTTTCGGGTGAATGTTATCGGCCCCGGGAGAGCTGTGTGGACGCAAGGATAGCAGCTTTTGCAGCACCATTTCTGCAGTGAACGTGACGTTGGATAAAACGGACGGTGGGGTAACTAGTGGCGGAATATACGTCGAGGCTTGTACACCTTGGAAGATTGGGGAGTACTGGGCCCGTAATGCGTTGGCCGCCTCCTTCGCAGTATGTGTATACCCATTGGTCGTATTAAGTGGTAGGATTCCCCGTTGCACCTTGCGAAGTCCATTCACATGTTTGTAAAGAAGCTTTTTGTTCGAACAGAATCGTTTGGCTAGCTCCTGCTGATGCGTTCTCTTGTCTTCGCGAACCAAAAGCACACAGTAGTTGCGATGCGAAACGTATTCCGTCCAGTTTTCTGCCCTGAGGTTGCTTTTATACATGCGCCATGCCCGATCCCTTAGAGCCATGCATTTTCGCGTCCGGCTTCGCAAGAATGATTTCGCTGTGCGGGGATGTTGGGAAACTTTTGGTGTTGAGGCTTCTATGACTAGTGACGTGATGATGTTCGCAAATGTCTCCCAGGCTAGTTCTGGGGTGCCGTTAGCTAGAAACGCCCAACTGGTATTCTCAACTAGAGCAGACAGAACGTGGTAATGGGTAACAGATTGCCTCGTTTCAAGCTCCGCAGCTGGATATTCGGCGTAGCAGATGTAATCGAACTGCAAAGTCACGTGATCGCTACGGCCCAAAGGACTGCACACCTTTAGTCCATCGACCATGAGCTCTTCGTTAGTGAGCACTAGATCTATATCGATGGGTTGTTTCCTGTTCTGAACCTGGTTGGAACGGTGACGTGGTTATACAAGAACGTGCTAGAGAGTAGCTCTTGCAAATATGCCTTGAACACTTCTGTCTCGGATGCTGGATTTTCCAAGTCATGGGTGTTGAAATCTCCTGCAACGAGGATGTGGCTGTACTTCTGATTAAACACGGAGCGAAAAGCGGA
>CALYDF020009124.1:0-11045 GCA_944474145.2 Dicrocoelium dendriticum
GCTGCTCCAGTTGCTTTAATATTTGAGCTGTGCGAATTGTTTGCGACCTTTAACCGAATTTCGGAAGGAAGATGTTTCCGATTTCTCCGCCATCGATCCAAAACATCCTTTGCTTGTTGCTCTGACTGAACCACAAGTTTTAGGATTCTAGGGCCGCATCCTCTATAATTCGAAGAAAGAGGTATCCTGGTGACCGATAGTGCCACAACACTATCAAAAGAAAGTGCTTCGCCACTGTTCTAAATCGTGCGTTCCGATCTCTTGAACATCGTTAGAAGGATGTTCTGGCACGCCATGTATGAAGATTGTGTTTAGGCGGTTTTGCTTGCTGTGTCCCTCTTCGGTGTTTAGTTTTGTTTGTCGCGCGCTCCAAGGGACATCAGGATAGATACGTATCCCACAGAATTCGTGTTTAAGCGCGCTTGCGGAGAGCAAAACGTTTTCTACATCGGTGGAGGATTCAAGAGTTACATGAATAAGTCTAGGTTCACCATAGTGTGGCGAATTCGGATGACGAGTAATTCGTATCAAGTTTATGGGCTTGGCTTTGATACTCATCTGCATACACAATGAGTTCCATTGGTCTTGGTCGTCTGATAACTTATCCCGCAATGTGATGGTGGTAGATTCAGGGACATTTGAGCATACAACAGTCCGAGCACTGTTGTTGGATCCCTTTTTCGTCGATCTACAAGGTATGGTACTCATTTGTCCTGACTTGTTGACAAGTGATTGTTTGCTCTTTTTCTCTCTATTTGCGTTAACTGTGTTTACAATGGAAGAGGACGCAACGGCCGTCTCTCGGTGGACCCTTGCAGCAATCTCTGCATATGTAACCGATGTTTTGGGAGGCTTAGTCTCGACAAGAGATATTTGGGATACAGGTACCAAGGGTTGGCGTTTGGCTGCTTCATCCTTTTTACTGCTAGATGTCAGGTCTAGTGGAATTTGCTTAACCAGACGTTTTGAATGGTGCCTAATTTTCGTTGCTGTGAGTACTGTTTAATTCACGTAGGTACAGTCTGTTTTCGCCCTGTGTTCTACCAAAGTTGGAGAAGACAACGGAGATGGAGACGTGGCTGATTGCGGTGCAGAGGAAGCGGATTGTTCAGCATTCCGTTGCTTAGCAGCCGCTAAGCTTCTGTGGTCCATACTCGCTTCCATTAAAGTAATTTTATTGTTTATCTTCTGCCCTGCTTCTGCGATTAACCGGTCGCATTTCTTAGCTAGGATAAGCAAGCACTTAATGAGGGGGATGGTGGAACACGCAGTACAGAACCAAAATGCATCTTGGGAGCTATTTCGCTCCCGTAACTGTTGTTGGGACACAATTGCACATTGCGTATGGTACCAACAGAGCGAACAAGCCAGACCGATTTTTACTACCCGATGACATTCTCCTAACTTGCAAATGCCTTTCGCTTGGAGTCTCTTCGGTTTCGCCTTTCCGCCATTCAATTTGGTGTCGTTACCTGACCCAGTGGGTTGGCTGGCGTTCCGTACTTTTCCAGCTTTGAGAGCGTCGCATATCGGTCAGTCGAGCGTGGTGGTTGCAAGGTCAAATGAGCGGTCGACGTGGTCGCGCGGTCCGTGTGATGGGTAATGCAGCCGCACTGGCTGACAAGGTCACAGGGAATGGCGAGTGACTGTAACCTGTACAGAGCGCTGAACACAGATTCTTTCACAGCTGTGTTGAGAAACACTGGATCGGAGTAAGCTTAGGCTTTTCGGCCTGCCTGCTTAGGCTTTTCGGCCTGATTCTACACTAACTTTGAAGCCGAGATGCACACTGTCTGGATTTAATCAAGAACCTGTCCGGCAGGGTGGCCTCCACTTTGCCACTTAGTGCCATACGTACATCAGCTAACCCCGCTGAGGCCGGTTCTGGACCTCCAGAAAGACGTGGGTGATATTTGGCTTCGTGGTCAGTAGGGGTGTTGGCGTAAGCACAGTACTGTGGCCCTGCAAAGAGGTTTCGGGAATGCAGCAGATGTCAAAATCGACGGACTCTAGGGTAGGCGCCATACCGGCTTGTTGTCCAATCTGTATAAGTGTCGGCAAGTTGAAGCAAACCAGACGGGGTTAGGATCGAGGTCGAAGGATGGCCACAGGCTGAACTCCATGGTCCGCGGCACAACCATAATCGCAGGCGGATCCAAGAACACAGGAATCAAGTAACCGATAACAATGACTGTTAACAAATACACAACTGATGTGTGGTGAAGGCGCATCAGCGTAAGAAGCAGAAACGGTGGGGGATGAGCACGACGTAGAACAATCCCCGGGTTTTATCAGAGATCGTGACACTACCCGGTTACTTAAGCTGAAGTAGGAAGTTGACTTAGGGGACACCACCCAGAGCCTATGGCCAAATAGCCTACCTGCAAGATAGCTGGTTGAATTCAGGGAATCGCGCCAAATGGAAGCCGGGAACTGATTGCTCAGTTCATACAAGTTTCATTTGAACGCTTACCATACAGGGGTCCATACAGGGGTCAAATCCTAACCCACGTGGCGGTTGAAATACAATGCTTCACCGAATTGAAGCAAGGGACATTGGCATTTTTAGCGGGGAGCCACATTCACCACGTCGCAGTGTTGTTAAACAGACATAGGTGGCTTTTGCAAAAAGGACGCTTGCCAGGCGAAAACCTACCACGTCCTGAAACACTGCCGTTGAAGCTTTCACTGAAACGGAATTATCCCGAACCACCCAGCTGTCACAACGAGCTTTTCTGACAAACCAGCCATTGTTCGACAAGTCAAATCGGATATCCTTTTCCTCGCTGGGGATTTCAATGCATGACTTGTTCGTCCATTACCATACGAACGTCACCTTGGTGATCACCACGCGTTCGATGAGCAGAGCTCGGCTAACGAAGAGAGACTTTACATATTGTGCGAAGACAACAACCTGTTTCTTGCGAGCACCAAGCAGGCATAAGAAGTAACATTCCGCAACTTGGCGCCCATCTTTGTCAGCACAAGCGTGGTCTCAAATTGATCACATTGCAATCATATTCAGATGGCTGGGTAGCGTACGAGACTGCAAATGATTTCAATTCACCTTTATTGACTCAGATTGTGTGCTGATCTGTGCGGAAATCTGCATTTGCTTTGGGAGGTTCTGTTAGATAGATCACGGACAGACAGCATGTGACGGACAGCAGTGAAAACCGATCGATTTCCAACGAGCGTGTTTGCATGTTAGCTTGGAACTTTAATCCAACCACATGACACGCGAGAAACGATTGTTTTCCACCAAATGTGTAGTTAACGTCTTTCCCTGACAGTTGGTTGTAGTCTCAGTAATGCAAGTAAACCTTTTCAAGCAGTGTCAATTCTGTCTTCTTACTGGTAAGAAAGAGTTACAAGGGTCTGGCGACGGAGATGTTTGACCAAATGTTATCACGCATACGTTACGTAATCAGCAAAGTCAATTGGATCAACAGCAGAAATTATTTGAAGTTCTCGCACGAAATTTTTCAGCACACAAATCAAAGGTTCCAGAGGGCAGAAGTGATACTCAACTCAAAGTTGCATTGGCCAATGGAATACAAGAATTCAGTTACGACCCAGACAGTGGTAATACATTTTTAACTTGGTACACGGGATATGAAGATATGTTTATTGTCGATGGTTCAGCATTGGATGAATCAGCAAAAGTACGGCTTTTGATGCAAAAACTTGGATATTCTGAACACACAAGATATTGCAATTACATTCTGCCAAAACACCCAAGAGATTATAGTTTGCAAGAAACCGTGGATGAGCTTACATTAATTTTGGAGAGCGGACATCTGTATTTACGTTCGTTATAATTGTTTAAAGCTTACTAGAGCAGAAGACGAGGACATTGTGACATATGCAGGCAGAGTGAACATAGAATGTGAAAGGTTCCAACATAAAAGAATGTCAGACGATCAATTCTGGCTTAACATCACCTGCAGATTCCGATATCGGAACAAAAGTACTATCAAACCTGGAATCTAGCTGTGACATTTCCTTGCACGATTTAACCACGGAATATCTCAGAATGATGAACCTAAAGCGTGATTCACAAATATTACAGTCAAACAACTGTTATTCAGACAGGACTTCTGCTGATTACCAACTCAAACGTGGAACAGAACAGATTTCCAAAGCAAAGAGGCTGGTTTCAACGACCACCAACACCATGCTGCACTTGTGGCGTCTGGCACTTTGCACGCTTTTGTGAATTTCGATTACACAAATGTCAAGGTTGTAGCACATTAGATCACAAGGAGGGACACAGTGTCCGTTTGTTCAAGCAGCACCAATCAACCCGATTCAGTAGGCAGTCAAATCTAGTGTCCACTACATATAGTTCTCGTGGAAGGCATGGCCGAAAGTTTATCACGTTATTAATTAACAATTTATCAGTTACAAGTCAACACTGCTTCCGACATAACAATCATTTCATATTCGACTAGGAAAAGCATTGGAGGACAGGAGTATTGTGTTACAAAACGTATTGCTCGGAACGTTTCTGGCAAGACAATGGCATTTCTGGGACAATTAAATCGTGAATTCCCATTTCGAAACAAGAACTGCAGTGGAACATGTTACGTTGCAGCAGAAAATGAACTAAATGAACAGTGAACAATGATTTATCACGGGAGAAAAGCAAGTGCTTGACACATCCCGTAGGATGGTAACGGTGAATATAATGCAGTTAAAGTATGTCTGGGTCATCTATCGAACGTCTGCCGAGATGAATACTTTGATAATTAACATCAGTGTAAAATTTAAAAAAGTTATCGCACGTAAACGTTCAGTAAGAAACTGGAGTGCAGTGATTGTTGAGGTAAGGAGTGAGAAAAGTAAAATATGGTCGCTCACTTAGGTCCATTTGATACATAAATCCTGTTGAAAACATGCTTGGCTTAATCCACAATAGAGGAGCTTAGGTAACAAAATGTTGGGAGCTAAGAGCAACATCTAATCGTTTTTTGAAAACATCCAAGGTAGGAGAGGATACCACTGAGTCTGGGAGTGCGTTCCAGGATTGGTAAACCCGAAGGGAAAAGTAGTTCCGTCGACACTCTAGACGGCTATATTGTTCCTTCAACTTTAAACAGTTATTCCTGAGCTGCGTGTTGTGGCTAAGTTTCAGCAAATGGCGGCATACGTGGTTGGGGTCACTCAGTATCTGATATGCTAATATGAGATCGCCGCGCAGCCTCCGATAGCGTCCGCTGAAAATTCCCAGCAACTTCAGCCTTCGGTGGTAAGAGTGATAGCGCAGGCCCTTTACATTCTTTGTTGCTCTTCGTTATGGTGCCTCTATCGCTTCTAGGTCGCGCTTCAACCAAGGTTGCCAAGCTTGGATTGCGTACTCAACATGCGGGCGCACGTAGGAATTGTGCATCATTGGGAAAATTGATGGGTCAAATCTCCCGAATGCCCTTCGCAGCATGCCGACGTGCTGGTTGCCACTTTTCGCAGCTACCTCAGCCTGTTTTGGACAGTTGAGGTCGCTCTGTACGATCACACCAAGATCACGTTCCTGGGAGCTATTCTGCAATCCGTTTGTCCCAAGTATATAGGTGTAGTTATGTCTATGGCGTAATTGTACAACGCGACATTTGTCTACGTTGAACGGTAAGGCGTTTTGAACTGACCAGTTCGACACTGTGTTAGGATCGCACTGGAGCCGTTCATGGTCGTCCGGTCCTCTGATCCTTCGCCATATCTTGATATCATCAGCGAAAAATAGGAAATCGGAAGTAATTGATCTCGCCAAATCGTTAATGAACACCAAGAATAGACGAGGTCCAAGAACCGATCCTTGTGGTACTCCACACGTCACATCGATTGCATGAGAAAATGATTCTCGGACTCTCACCACTAGTCGTCGTTCTTGTAGAAAATTGCTAATCCAACTCAGGATTGGATCGCCAACGCCATAGTTCCGAAGCTTGTGAAGGAGAATTCGATGGTCTAAACGATCAAATGCTTTTGAAAAGTCAAGGTAGATGACATCGACTCCCACTCCATCATCAACAGCTTCAGTCCAGGTCTTACTTGCATTTAATAGGTTAGTATTACACGAATGCTTTTGACGAAAGCCATGTTGCTCTGGGGCTATTAAATTGTGGCTTTCCAGGTATTGCATCAGCGCGTCTGCGATGATTGATTCCATCACTTTGGATAGTATGCGAAGTAGTGTTATTGGGCGGTAGTTGGCAGGATCAGTGCGGCTACCTCCTTTATGGATATGAGTGATGACCCCTTACTTCCATACTGGTGGAATACGGTTCTCTTCTAAACATCGCTGATAGAAAACAGCCAGTAGTTCTGCTAGATCACTAGCTACCGCCTGTAAAGCCTTTGGTCGGATGTTGTCAGCTCCTGGAGAACTGTGGATACTCAAGGATAACAACTTCTTCAACACAGCTTCCGCGGTGGAGGTACTGTATTCCAAACCAGATGGTGGAGTATTAGAAATGAGGCGAATGTTTGGGCTTGTTACCAGCTGGAAAGTTTAGGAGTAATGAAGCTGTAGGAGATCAGCTGCTTCCATTGCTGACCGCGTGCACCCATCAGCCGTGACTAGCGCTGGAACCCCACGCTTTACCTTTCGAATTCCGTTAGCGTGCCCGTACAGGAGTTTGCGGTTAGTGCAGAATCGCTTCATTAACTTCTGCTGATGAGTGACCTTGTCTTCGCGGATCAGTTTCACACAGAAGTTACGATGTGTCACGTATGCAGTCCAGGTTTCGGCATTCGGGCAGTCCTGGTGATTTCGCCATGCCAAATCCCTCCGGGACATACGTTTACGTGTTCTGCTCCTCAGAAATGACTTACTCTGGTTTTTGAGCTGGAAGGACTTCTGTTCCGATGCTTGCGCTACCAGTGTGCTAAACATCCTTGTAAATGTTTCCCAGGCAGCATCTGGGGGGCATTCGGTTAAGAAAGTCCAAGATGTATCCTTAACAACCTTAGACAACACATTGTAGTGTGTGACAGTATGCACTTTATCCTCCTCCTTTTCCGGGTACTCAGCATGGCATATATAATCAAAGAGTAGAGTGACATGATCACTACGACCCAGTGGTGTGCTTGTAACTATCCCGCCGACCGATGGGAGTTCGGCAGTTACTCGTTTTTTTGATGGATCAATGATACCTCGTTTGCAACTTGATTTGGCCAAGGTACATCCCAGCCTTCGTTTAGACCTACGTCAGAGTCAATTAAAGCAGCAGTCAAGTTACGCTTTCGTACATTAGTCAGTATGCTTACTGCTTCAGTTGCGTCAATATTTGAGGTGTGCAAAGTGTTTGCGACCTTTAACCGAATTTCGGAAGGAAGGTGTTTCCGATTTCTCCGCCATCGATCCAAAACATCCTTTGGTTGTTGCTCTGACTGAACCACAAGTTTTAGAATTCTATTGCCGCATCCTCTATAATTCGATGAGAGAGGTATCCTGGTGAGCGATAGTGCCATAACATTATCCAAAGAAAGTGCTTCGCGAATGAACCGCCACTGTTCTAAATCGTGCGTTCCGATCTCTTGAACATCGTTAGAAGGATGATCTGGCACGCCATGTATGAAGATTGTGTTTAGGCGGTTTTGCTTGCTGTGTCCCTCTTCGGTGTTTAGTTTTGTTTGTCGCGCGCTCCAAGGGACATCAGGATAGATACGTATCCCACAGAATTCGTGTTTAAGCGCGCTTGCGGAGAGCAAAACGTTTTCTACATCGGTGGAGGATTCTAGAGTTACTCGAATAAGTCTGGGTTCACCATATTGTGGCGAGTTCGGATGACGAGTAATTCGTAACAAGTTTATGGGCTTGGCTTTGATAATCATCTGCATACACAATGAGTTCCATTGGTCTTGGTCGTCTGATAACCTATCCCGCAATGTGATGGCGGTAGATTCAGGGACATTTGAGCATAAAACAGTCCGGGCACTGTTGTTGGATCCCTTTTTAATCGATCTACAAGGCATGGTACTCATTTGTCCTGACTTGCTGACATGTGATTGTTTGCTGTTTTTCTTTCCGTTTGCGTTAACGGTGTTTACAATGGAAGAGGACGTAACGGCGGCCTCTCGGTGGACCCTTGCAGCAATCTCTGCATATGTAACCGATGTTCTGGGAGGCTTAGTCTGGACAAGAGATATTTGAGCTACAGGTACCAAGAGTTGGTGTTTGGCTGCTTCATCCTTATTAATATTAGATGTCAGGTCTAGTGGAATTTGCTTAACCAGACGTTTTGAATGGTGCCTGATTTTCGTTGCTGGGAGTACTGTTTGATTCATGAAGGTACAGTCTGTTTTCGCCCGACGTTCTACCAAAGTTGGAGAAGACAACGGAGATGGAGACGTGGCTGATTGCGGTGCAGGGGAAGCGGATTGTTCAGCATTCCGTTGCTTAGCAGCCGCTACGCTTCTGTGGTGCATACTCGCTTCCATTGAAGTAAGCTTGTTGTCGATCCTCTGTTCTGCTTCTGCGATTAACCGGTCGCATTTCTCAGCTAGGTTAAGCAAGCACTTAACGAGGGGGATGGTGGAACACGCATTACAGAACCAAAATGCATCTTGGGAGCTATTTATTCCCCCGTATCTGTTGTTGGGACACATTTGCACATTTCGTATGGTACCATTCCAAACAGTGCGAACAAGCCAGACCGACTTTTACTACCCGATGACATTCTCCTATCCCGCAAATGCCTTTCGATGGGAGTCTCTTCGGTTTCGCCTTTCTGCCATTCAATTTGGTGTCGTTACCTGACCCAGTGGGTTGGTTAACGTTCTGTACTTTTATAGCTTAGAGAGCGGCGCACATCGGTCAGGCGAGCGTGGTGGTGGCAAGGTCAAATGAGCGGTCGGCGTAGTCGCGCGGTCAGTGTGATGGTTTATGCAGCTGCACTGGCTGACAAGTTCACATGGAATATTCGAGTGACTGGAACTTGAACAGAGCGCTAAACACAGATTCTTTTACAGCTGTGTTGAGAAACACTGAATCGGAGTAAGCGTAGGCTTTTCGGCCTGCCTCGAGAATTATGTATCGAATGATGTCACACAGAAAGGCAATCGGCTCAATACGATTGAGTTAAACGCTTGCGCTTAATCACAGATGCCAGTGAAAACGGTTAGTGATGGCACAGCCTCTAATCGTAGAAGATATTTCCACGTATGATGGATCACTGTGTAGAGCTGGTAAATCCGGTTCGAATGAGCGTACAGTGACAACGCTGCGAGCAGATTGAGAGAGGATAGAGGGAAATAATCCAAATGAACCGGTCGCACGCACGTCATGCGTGTGTGAGGATGACCTTGGATACTGGTAATTTTTATTTTCACTGCATGCATCCTACAGGATTTGTCGAGCATATACTTTTTCACCCGTGATAAATCATTGTTCATTGTTCGGTTCCGCCGTCGTACTTTGCATTTCGCACCTTCGCAAACTGCGTCCACGCACTCAGCTTTGATTGCGTGTAGTTCACACCACTTTGTTCAGTGCATGGCCCATTAGTATGTACACGGTACAGTGAGAGGTATGAAATCATGCCGGTTGGGTGGTAAATTGTTCACAAAACACACGCTTCTAGTGATGCCATGTGGAAGGTGCCACAGGTGCCAAGCTCCTCACCGGAATGCTGCACCAGAACACCTTTCTATATGCATTCAACTGTGCATCTTGTTCATCACACATTGGTTTTGCTGGGAATCCGTTATTGATGGTAATGATTTCATCACGCTGACGCTAACCTACGCCATTTGGTTATTCTAACTTCTTGCACATTGCTTTTATTGGTGCGAATATTGTGCTGTGTGAAGGAACTGTTATGCTGTTTCCGGCTATCACTCTCTTCTAACATGTGTTACAGTTCCGCATGCTGAGAGAGTAGGCGCAGCACTCCTGGCTGCTTCGACTTTGGGTTCTAATTCAGGGTACGGTTTGAGCAGCTTATGTGTGAAACTCATTCACTGGTACTCAGGAGACCTGATTTGTCACAAATTTTAGGAGCGTACGACAGTGCGTTGATATTTTAGAACTAGATTCCGTTACCTCTGGAGGCTCTGTTAATGTCCATGGTTGATCTATGACAAAGTTCGAAGCTTTGTGTGACCAGCATTTTACATACCCAGTATGTTGGCACCGCAATCGTTTAGTTTCAACTTCATTTTCCCTTGCACACACCAAGTCAGATAGCGTACTTAGGCTATTGTAAGCGACTACAATCCGTAAATCCTCGCTCTAGTATGGGTTGCGTTCTTGGTTGCGTTTTTTAGCTAGAGATACAAGAGCAGGGACTAGAATGTTGAAAGTGCAAATGTACGGATAGTACCTATATCCCCACTACTGAACTCAGCAAGCAACATTCACCACAACAGCTAATAGCATACTGTCGATTTCCTTCAGAGTACGTGTGAATTTTAGCGCACAATGTCAAATTGATCCTCAAGTTAGTTCTGCAAGAACCTCGGTTACTTCGATTAATAGAACTGTAGCTGAAGTGAAGTACTAGACGTTCTTTATTCAGACCTGTTTGGTTCTCACTTCGCGCTTTCCGTTAAAGAGTGCTTTGGATGCGATCCAAGAGATAGAACTGGCTTTGGTTCACTCTCTGACTCCGTCACTCATTCTCTCTCTCACTCCATATACATATATATAGATATATCTTCACAACTCACTATGAACTAGTAGTTCGTTTTGCTTTGACTTCCAGTGAAATCAGGACATGGCATTGTCGAATAATTTTTTATTTATTTGTTTAATGTATGTAGCAATCTAAATGACTAATGTATGTCGAAAGTAATTCACATGACGAGTACTCCAATCAAATGAACCTGATGGTCCAATTTACTTTTCTTCTACTATTCTTTCTTCCTTGGTCTGGTCTTCTTAATGTTCACTTCTTGGAAATGAACGTTTATTGTGTTGCGCACCATTCCCATCAGACTGACAGTTGTGTTGCGGTTCGAGTCTGGACTCGAAAAGCCCTCGCCAATGTAGCCTTTTTCGCTAAGTGCATTTAATACTCCTCTATGTTATGAGCCAGATATCCAAG